>BMAW01113653.1:391404-451002 GCA_019974015.1 Nephila pilipes
AAAATTGTTTGTTTGTTTATATTCTGTGTTCTTTTTCTGAATTTTTATTATTAGCAAACTGTATTTGATAAAAATGACTTTTCAAAACCAATATTTGTTTTTACGCAAAGTTTCAATAAATTATAATTCCCCCCCCCCCCCCGTTAAAATTCCTAGGCTGAAATATTTCTGAGTTGCTACGATATAATGTTTCAAAGAGATGAACATAAGTGAAAATAATATTGCAGCCTTCTAGAGATACTACTACAGAATATAACAGTTTTGAAAAGGTATTTTGGATATAACTGAAAATTTCCTCAATGTACCAAACTACATTATAGTAGATTCTGAAAACTTAGGTAATTTGCTTAGAGATTCCCTATGTAATCTAGTCATGCAGTATGTTTGGTTAAAACTTTGTTTTGGTCCAAGAAATGAACTTGTATAAAAACTGAATGTTGTACATGTTAAATATGTCCAAACAAAAAATGAATGCTCTTCAAAATAGTTGATTGATACCAAATTGCATCAAGTATCAACTAATGTTATCAAGCACCAATTTTTTAATGCACTTTTTGATATAAACATAAGATTAGTGCAAGGGATGTTGAGTTTTTGGACTCTGCTACTCAGCATTGGAAACATTCTACATGCATCTGAATTTGCATGGTTAATAAAGCTTTTAATTTCTACAAGGCAAAACTTCTAGATGGACATATCTTTTATAGCAGACCAAATGTTGCTTGACATTCATGAGGATGTTAAAAAGGCATATAGTTTGAGTAATGACAAGGATATTGTTGAAATAGAAGTGTCTTATGATGGAAAGCTGGTTGATGAAAGGAGAAACATTAAACATTGGAATAGGATGTGTAATCGATCCACTGAATGGCTTTGTGATACACTGTGAAGTATTGTCAAAACAGTGAGAAAATTCCTTCAAACTAATTTGCCTCTGGAGAAGATGGTACTGAATAAGATACTTGATAAGATGATCATCAAGATGTTTGCAGTGTTATATATACATTGAGTCATTTGGTTTAATAGAGGTAAATGCAGATATGAAATTGTGGTAAGGATCTGAGATCCATAGATCAGAAGCCACTACATAAAAAGTGCCCTTCTGGTGTAAATTCCTGGTGTTTTTACCAGTCAGAATTGATTCATTGAAAGAAACCAGGTTTTAATAAAGATTGGGTAAAATCTCCAATAAATGAAGAACATCTTGTCCAAAATCTTGCTAATGTACCAAAGATTAGCATCTACTGAATTAATGAGCAGGCATAACAGAAGTTTGATACAAAATTCCAAAGAGGCCTTACATTCAATGATTTAGATAAAATTCCCCAAAGAAAACACTGCTTCTAAAAAAAAAATGTGTTAATCATCATCAAAGTCCAGTGCAATATCCATGAATAACATTGAATAATTAAAAATTTAAAAACATTTCAGGATGTTAATTGCCTACAACCAGTTTGTCATCAAAACACTTAGCTAATTTAGTGATTTAGGAAAACACATCTTAGAAATAAGATACAATCAAGTGTTATGTACAAAGCTAGTTGTTTCGAATTTTATATTGTATTATTATGTTATGTACAAAGCTAGTTGTTTCGAATTTTATATTGTATTATTATTCTATATAAGTGTATTGCGTTTAAAAACTTGTATGAAAATATTAAATTAAGGTTAAGCTGAATAATCTGTACATGTCATAACCAATAATATTGACTTTGAGCAAAAGAATAATGTGCATAAGGAAAAAAAAAAAAAAATCATATTCAGTTATGTTATTAGTTTTTGTTTTATGCTTATATAAACTTTTAATTCATTTTTCTCAACTTTTGATTTTTGTAGATGCAAAGTATTCTGTTCCCTAGGGAATTTTTTCTGTTCAAGATAGAGCCTTGAAATATTTTGTACATACTTTCATATATATGTGTATTATAAAAGTTAGGAAGAATTTAGGTCTGATAGGCCTAGTTATACTTTTTCCAAAAAAATGTCAAAATTAAAATTTAAAAAAATTGTGTTTTTAAGGTTATCTACAAAAAATAGTTATTGAAATTCAACAAAGAAGGAGAGTCAGATTTTCAATTCCATACCAACTTTTATTCCTACTAATACAAGAAAAATAAATCTCTTAAAATAACTAAAAAAATATTAAGAATTGAGTATTTTATAAGGATTTAAAACTTCACAATTTTTAAAACAATGGCTTGCCAAATTGACCTTTTTTTTTCCTTTTCCAGAATCAATTTAATAATATAATCTGAAAAAGCAAGGCAATAATTACTTTTAATATTACTGTCATTAAAATTTTTTTTGAGAAAAGGTACCATGTAGCCTTTACAATATAAAAACTAAAGCCTCCTTCATTGATGTTTGAATCTTGTCACAAAATTGACAGCCTTCCAGAACTCGAGGTACTAGACAGAGGTCAGTGATAGAAATGCTGTTTTTTATTACTGAATCCTCAAACATCTTTAGCAGTAAAATATAATCTACTACCCACGGATTCTGTTTCATACAGGACTCATTGGTAATGAAATAGCTCACAACCTGACCAAGGAAGTAACATCTATTCTATCAAGTCCAAATACTTCTTTCGCTTACATTGGTACCTATTCAAAAATGAAAATTTCAAACCTGTAATTATGGAAGAATCCTACAACTCACTCATGGCATAACAGCCATATTCCTCATTGTGCCCTCACTGTTAAGGGAGATAGAGGCATCAAAACCATCATATGTAGGACATACTAGGAGTCTTACTTTTGACATGGTATAGAAAGTCTTTCTGACCAGCCCTAACTGTAATTTTTCAAAGCCTCTCCAAAGCATTTTTAAAATTGTATGGTGCTTTGTAGAGAAGATATAATTACTTCATTGCATGTGTCAATGTATATGATTTTTTGAAGATTTCTGGTCTTATAGACTTAGTCTAGCCTTCAACTGGACTCTGCAGAATATGCACGATAGGGATATAGGAATTTGAGCTATATTTTTCAGAATCTAATCTTTTATACACATGAAACTCTTGATGTAACATTCCCAATATGCAATAATCAGAAATGTTTACTGATTGCACATCAAAATGATAAATAAATAAAACATGCCTGTAGATCAACTTCCACTAACAAGCAAACATAAACAATTTGCACCACAAATCCCATTTTTTAGTGTAGAAATCTGTTTCTTCAAAGCCATTTCCAACCTGGGAGGCAGGGGAGACTAAAAAATTTTCAAAATGAAACAATTTAATTTTGGAATCGTCTAAGAATGGACAATGAAGCTTTGAATTGCAAAGTAATGGAAATACTTCCACCTTTTATTTGAGTGAAATAGGCTTCTCAGCACTGGCTACCTTGAAAATCAAATATTGATCCAGATTAAATAGTTGAGAAAGAGATATGAATGGCATTTTCACAATTGCTCCCAAAATTTGACAAGCTTTGTGCCAATAAACAATTGCAACTCTCGCCTTAAATTTTGATGCAATAGGCTTAGTTGATTTAAATGACTAAAAGGAATGTAATATTAAAATAAATAAGCATGTATGTATATGCTATAGCTAAACCTTATTAAAACTCTTAATAATAGGTTTTTTTTTTTATAATAAAATTTTCATTTTCATATCTTTTATTACCTCTGTCAAAATAAATAAATAAAAAAAAATAATAAAAAGGTGGTGAGTCATGGAAAAAATAATCTCTTCAAGAAGGCTTAGTGCATAAAGGTTGGAAACTGCTGCTCTAAATAGTAACTTAAGCAGAGGGTATTGAACCAACAAATGGAACATTAAAAGTTTTTTAATATACTTTTTTGCTCATAGAATTGTCATTACAATTAAACTTTTATAGAAAGTGAAACCATTGTGAAATATGACACTAGCATAATACTACAAGCAAATATTGCAAAGTATAAGCAGTTATTCAAATAATGCAATTACTTATGTTTATATAACTAACTGCTAAATCATCCATCACCCTTTAAAATCTTTTTAAATGCATATATATATATTTAAAACTGGATGAGATTTAATACTAAAACAGATGCATTTTGCATTTTTATAAATATGATTTAAATTACAATACCTATGCTATTTTATGCTTAACATTTTGGGAGAAGATATCAAGAACATTCATTCACTTGATTGTGAGAACATATGAACACAAATCAGGCTTTATTTCAAATTGGAATGATGTAAATTCTTTAAATATTGAATTCAAAGGGTTTGAGCAATTATCAAGAATTTTTTTTAAAGTAAATGAAAATGACTATCAATAGCTTACAGTCAAAATACTGAACCCATTCTGCAATTGCAAAATTTCTTTAAAAAAAACATTACACCTATATTAAAGAATTTGAATTATTTCATTTAGTAATTCATATTTTGATTTTACTATGAGCATGCAACATAACTTTTCCAAATACTTTATGAAGAATTTCAATACATTTTTACATATATATATAGAGAGAGCATTTTTATGATAATACTGGAATTAACTAATTTATGAAAGCTTTGGATGTAATTCATACACATCTAAAACTTGCAGCAGTATACATTTTTGCACTTATTCAAATTAAAAAAAAATTTACTCAATATTTAAAAATTCAAAACGAGGCACCTAAAGACTCCTACACAAACTTTGTTTAATATTGGCAATTTTTCAAAAAGCTTCACATTGATTTCAGAACCACTTATGATTTAATTTTAATAATATTTCCAGATACATTATCACTAATGCACTCTCTGGACAAAGATTATTAAATAATAGCAATACTTATGTCAAAACTATTTTATACAACTAGCTAATACCATAATTGCCCGAATGTAAAATGAACATCTAATTAAATGCAACACCAAATTTTTTTTTAAAGATAGTTAGAAAAAAAAAATGACGAATTTAATGCAATCCATTCATTTTACATAAAATAATTAAAATGGTAAATGATAAGACAAAAAGTATCATATTACATTTGGGCTGATACAATATGTTGAAAATGTGTTCAACTATCAGGTACCAGACACTCAAAACAGATAATTAATAAAATAGACAATGAATAAATGAATATTTACAGCAATTCAATTAACTGGATAGTAAGTTCATTCAGAAATCTCACAAAAAAATAAAATAAGGAATAGAGGTAGAAAAATAATCATTAATAAACTCACAACAGATAAGTCCTAGACAAGGAGTGTAGGAGGAATCACTGTCACCCTTCATTGTTATTTGATATTCCATTTGACTATCTACATCTTTGATTGTAGGTTGAGCTGGAAATGTAGGATGACTGTGATACCAACCCACAACAGACAAGTGCCGCCTTTCAAGTGACCTACGAATCTGAAAGGAAATGCATCTTTTCATAAGAAGTAAAAACTATAGTCACAATGATTTAAAATCCAAATATTATAAGCTTATTACAAATATAGCAAACAATGGATGATCAAGTTAATTTAAGAAAGAAAATGGTGTCTCAATCAAAATATGCAGCAGATGCAATAGTCCCTGCATCAAATTTATAAATGAATTAATTTAAAAATATTTTCAAAAATAAAAATATTAGAATTTTCACTAAAAATGCATAAAAAAAAACCCATTAAATTCTTTTTTGTACAACTCAGTTATTATTTCTCTTTCCATTAATTCTTCATTACTAAAACGTAACCTTTAAAGGACAAATATTAATAACTCACACAATATTCAATGCACAATCAGAAGTTTATTTTAAGCAATGATGATATTGATTTCATTAATTTGTAGTGGGGTACAATTTTGAAAATAAAGTGGAAGAAAATATTTTTTCATCGGCTAATGGAACTTGGTTGCATGGATAATATAATGTTTTACACTTCTACCAATTAAGAGTAGCCTCAGACTACAGGACTTTTGAATTCTGAACATTGCCAAAAAGTAATACAATATCAATAAATTATATAATGAGATAAAAATTATAAAATAATTGTCAACAATTTTGAAATGTCATAGATAAAGTTCTTTCTTGTTATGTATTAGGAATTCATAATTCAGAGATAGCTAGAAAACTTTATAATTTTATTTACATCTTATCATTAACTTAAGCAAGGTGAGAAAATGGGAAAGATATTGATGGAGTAAGAGCAATGTTGGTCTCTGCATAATGGACTGGTTTGAGAAGTAGCACACTTATACAAAATTATGAATTGGAGCATACACTCAGAAAAAGTATTCATAAAAATTAAATGAAAATTTGAAGGGTATATATAGAACACAGTTTTCAACATAACTACTCCCACATATTTAGCAGAGTAATACAGAGAGCAGGGGGAGGTTAAGTTATTCAATTACCCAATTTAGACTAAGAAAATATTTTTAAATTTTATCACAAATTGCAGAAAATTATTATCACCTCCAAAAATTAAAGAATATTTTCATAATAATAAAAAATTTAAATTCCTTTAATTAAGTTTTTATTTTACTATTCAATTACCAGTATAACAAAAGATATTTGCATTATTGTTAAAGCTTGTCATTATAAATATTTGCAGCCATTTGAAGTCCAGCCACTGGGGAAGAACATTAACATGAACAAGCTCATACTTTAAAGGTTAACAGTTTATGAAATAAATAAATGTTGATTAATAATAAAATTAGATATAGAAGAAATTCAAACTTTTTACTGTGGCAGATAGTATTTTCCAGATGAAGAATTAAAATCAGTAATATATTTAGATGATAAAAATAAGCTAAAGTTTATATATATATATATAAAAAACTATATGTATTAAATTATAAACAAAACCTCTGAAGTTGAATACCTCCAATGGATTGAATATTATCACAATATAAATGAAACTTTTAACTAACAAAGATTCTAATGTATTCAAAAATATTCAGGGGGAAAAAATGCTTACTTATGTTAGCTCTAACACACACACACACACACACACACACACACGTATTAAATTCAGATGCCTAATACACTAACTAAACAGTTTCGAATGCATAAATAGCAATAAGCTCCATAAAAATACATTTATGATTGAAAAGCATAGTACTGCTTTCATAAAATAAAATGATATACATTTTTTTTTTTTTTTTTACATAATTAAGTTAATTCTCATTTTTGATAGCAGTAGCAATTATAATAAAACTCAACTGTCTTTCATTAACAGTGATTTTAAAAGGATGCTATTTTACAATATTTAAATAATTTAGTAAAATAAAATAAAATTTATTATTTCCACTAATTGATTAAATTGTAAAACAAAAATATGAGTAATTTTTTTCCATTAATACCTCATCTTCAACTCGAGCAGCACTATCTTTATCACCAAGTCCAGATCTGCATGGGAATGCTTGTAAAACTGCCAAATCTAAAAATAAAATAAATATTTAATCAAAATTGGAATAATATTAAGCAAGAATCAAAATTGTTATATATTATAGCCTTTTTATACTGAACAAGATTACATCATGAAAAGTATATAATGCATAGATTTGTTTCCAATACTTTGGTATAAAAATACATTTTAGCCAAGAAATCTTACAAACACGATCGCATATTGTTTCAAACAAGTTGAACCAATACAAAAACTCCAGATAATTGGCATAAAAAGAACTTAAATAATGATTACCAGCTTTTTTAATCTGTAGAATCAAAGAAAAGCTTGTGTGTTTTAATAATCAATTACACACATAAACAGAGCTATAGAATAACAATAAGAAAATGCAAGAAGGAATAAACTGACCTTCCCCCATACAACTGAACTCCAATATTTTATGGTTATTATTATTTTTTCTTCTTTCCTCTATACTTGCTGTCTGAGAAAGAGGTAAAAGGGTTGTTTATTATTTATCAGTTGGACTTGAACTCATCCATTATTATTTTTCATGTTATTTTAAGTGGTTTGTGAAGACTCAAGTTGAGTCCCGCCACACTCCACTTAAAGGAATTTGAAGACCAAAATTACATAATGAATGAAGCCATGATGAATTTAGACACTTATAAGTACTTTAGAACAACTAAAAACAATAAGTAAGGAGTTCATAATAAGAGCTGGTGACAGGAAAAATAACAGAAATTACTATTTTTTTTGAAAAACATATTTTGATCTTCTCAAACCTAAAACATATCCAAAGGTTCTACATTCCAAAATAAAAAGAAAAATCTCCAGAAATGATAATATTTCCAATATAATTAATAAACATGGTAAAATAAAGTTTTGTACCTTAGATTCCATATGTGCAGCATAAATCCTAGCTGTAAAACAAGTTTTAAGGTGTTAACAAATTCAAATGTAGTGTGAAAAGAAATACCAACTAATGCATCTTGATTTCACAGATTTGGCAACTCAATTAGAGAAATCTATGATATTGAAACAGTAGAAATGTAGTGCTTCATGAAAACTGGAGGTTATCAGAAGAAACATCACTGAAAATTGTATACAAAATTTCATAGACAAACCCCGCCATTGCAACAAATATATTAATTCATATAATCTCTCCCGATTCTGCTAGCATCTGCAATTTGAATTAATTGTGGATTAACTCATACAGGGCAGTGTATAATTTCGTTCATCAATAATAATTGCAAAGAAGACTATACAGCCAATTCCCCTCTCTGTTCTGTATTTCTTAAAGAAAAATGGACAGTCAGTACACAATGTGCATAACATTTAATTTGGGAGAAATAAAACAAAGATTTTGCAACAAACCTTCAGATAATTAAATTACCATTTTGAAGGCAAATCCACCAGGTCCCAATTTGCAAGATTTAGAAAAAAGATTAGAAAGTATAGTAACAGCTTTTCAGACAGCCTTAAAAAAACAAACAGTAATCATTATAGAAATAATTCAAAACTATGGAAACAATGTTTTCACTTTTGTATAGTTTTATAGAATTGGAGAAAGAAGTATGCTACCTCTCACGAAAAAGAAAGTCAATTTAATGTTTAAAAACTTCTGTGTCTCCATATCTACTGCATTCAATAACTTAGAAGATGTATCTAATTATATAAACACTGGATAATCATAGAACAAAATGTTTATATCAATATGTTTCTTGGATTATTTTTTTTTTTTTTTGATTTTTTCCCCGAGGGTAAATATTTTCCACCCTCTTTACATTGAGGAAAGGATAGAAATTTGGACACCTTCTATTTCCTTTTCTTCATACATTTCTGATCTTTCTGCAAAGGAATTGTAGGATAAAAAAATATATCAGTCTGGTTCAACAGCCCTTCCTTTACACAAAGAGATATGTGGATATTAAAAGAAACCATTTTGAAACTTGCTGATAGATTATGATTTCACAAGGAAAGATAATTTTCTAATAAGGCAGAATTGACAAATCAGGAGGAGGATTGATTTCAGCAATATAGGTAGCAGCTCTGCCTCTCAAATTTTTACAGATAATTCAGTTACTAAATATAGAAATTCTAATTGTCCAAATTAATATAAATGGTAACTCCTTACCATTTATATTAATTTGGACAATTAGAATTTCTATATTTAGTAACTGAATTATCATATTATATGCTTCATGGGAACACTATATTTTATTAATGAAATATATAGATTTTTTAATTTTCACTAGATTTAGTTTACATTGTTAGATATTTTAGCCTACATCCCCTGATGTAGGATTTCAATAATGTTTCTCAATATAATAATGATTTTGTGGCAAGGTTAACTAATTTGAATTTTATACTTCTTAACCAAACTGTTCCAACTCATAAAGTACTAAAGGCACAGTTGCACTCATTGATCTTACACTATGCTCCTCAAAACTATTTGGTTACGATAATACTTGGATATTAGATACCTCTTTTATAGTGATCTCTATCCTATAATCAGAGTTCACATTTTTAAGCTCTCAAAATGAATTTTAAAAAAGTAGATTAGCAATCAGTAATGAAATAAGCAAGATCTAAATTAGGTAACATAGTAGATAACAATGTTAGCCTCACTATTTCTAGAATAACTTAAAAATAACACTAGAGAAATTAAAATTTCAACAGATCCTTTCCGCCTTGGTGGAATTGTGAATGCAACACAATAGATACAAGAAATATTTCCAAGAAAAGGCCATGCGATATTTCTCCTTAGCTTTGGATTAAGTATAAGTAATTATTCTAGTACCAAATGAAGTCTAGTAATATTTTAATTCACTCAGTAGTGGCAGCTTATGTAAGGCACAGGGAAACTGCAGCATCCCCAATATCCGCTCAGTATTATTGATAACATTTAATATTTCTTTTTTTTCCCTTTATACTTATTCAATATATAATACTTAAGTATACTGTCAGTAAACATCTCCAAGTTCACTACAAAATCAAAAAAAGAAGAAAAAAATGATACATGGAAAAGAAACAAAAATCTTTGAATGGAGCAGAGCACTTCACAGTTCCAATGGCAAGGTGTTTGACTGTTGCATGCATACGCACATAGGAAACTGCATGCAAGGCTATAAAGGAGAGAGAGAAGTCATTTCTGCAGTGCAGAACCCTGGCATGCTAGTGATTTGTAGCATTTTTTTTTCTTCCCCCAACTCTGCATGTGTTGTGCTTGAAATCTGAGTACCATATTCTTGAATGTGATAAAGTGTAAAATAAGATTACTTTATCCTACTTCCAGTCATTCATTTTATTCAATTTTTTTCTTGGTTCTTTGAATTAGCAGAAAGCTTTAATCATGGTCTTGCATCTGCAAGAAATTTCTGAGATTGAAAGTGAATTTCAACAGTTTAAGTTTTCACTGTTGTCTCTCCATGAGAAAGCTGCAATTAAGAATAAAGGATGATTAGCACCTGCTATTTTACTATCTAAGCCAGGCATAAGCAACAACAAGAAATATATTAGTAACTATAATTCTGAATAGTACCATCAAAAAAGTTGACTTTGCAGCTTTGAAGTAAAAATGCACTGTTTTGCTAACCATGTTTGATATTTGGAGGTGAAGTAACATGGACAAAAGATGGTTTTAGAAATATAAACAAAATGAAAGAAAAAATGGAAAAACACGAGAAGTCAAAGAAGCACTTTCACTGTCACTTTCAGGAACCGTAAGTGTTATAGAGAACCTTTGTGAAGCATACAGACTATATCAATAAATGAGCATAATATAAAGGTTAAAAAGAACTAAGAAATATTTATTTTGTCCAAAATAATACATTACATTTTCTTTCTTTGAAACTCTCTTATGTGGACACGATGAAAAAAAGAAAATTCAATAAATCCAGGGGTATTTAGAGGATTAATAAATTTTGCATATAAATTAGATTCAGATTTGAAGAATCACCGAAACTAGTGCCATCTTCAAAGGTGTTTCTAAGACCATTCAAAATGAGATACTTGACTGCCTCCAACAAATATGCTATGAAGAGATAAAGGTGAAAAGTATAATAGCTTCCTTTGAAGCTATCAAGGCCGATAACACAAGTTTTCCTTGTTCTACGGTACGTACTGAATGGAGAAATATTTAACCATTTCTGGTGATTCTTTATTCCAGAAAATCAAACTGAGGATGGTATATCAAAATGTATTTTAGAATAATTGGGTGTAATCTTTTAAGGAAATGGACAAAAACTGATAACTCACACATTTTACAGGGCAAATGTCATGAACGGCAAAAGAGCAAAAGTTCAAGCAGTTCATACACATTTCATTCACTGTTATGCATATCAACTTTATTTAATAATGAGAAATGCAGTAAGTATTTCTCGAAACACAGGAATATTTTTTTCTAACATTCTAGCAATTCAAATTCTTCTCAAGAACATTACAATGTGTGTCCATTCTAAAGAAGCATATGGAAGTCAACATTCCATGTCCATCTTCTACAAGGTGGAATTTCAATATACAGACCATAAGAGAATTCATGAAACTATTAAAAAACTACCTTACTGAAAGTCAATCAATATCAAATACAGATCAAACCATTGCAGAAGCAACAGGAATTTTAAAATACCTGGATGATGATAATTTCAAGTTTTGGTTAAAACTTTTTCATCATATTACGCCTCTTGTTGAAATAATTTACAACTAAATGCAATCTCAATGAACTAGTGTTTTTAAAATTAATGATTGTGTAACACACACACACACACACACACACACAAAAAGGTATTTTATAATTGAGAAATAAAAAAAAAAAAAATTCCTTCAAAGACCCTCACAGCAGAAGCCAAGGAAGTGTGTGACTGTGTATGAGTTGATATAATGGACAGATATTCTTCCAATAAACATGTAGTAGCAACTAAATTGTAACAAGAAATATTTTCTGTGAACATACATATATTTGTTGGATATTACATTTCAGTAACTGAATCTAGTAATCCCACATTTTTTAATTCAAAAATTTTAATTTAAATCTTAATGAACCAAATTAATTAATCCATTAACATTATAATTTTTACACATACAATAACAAGTGCAAAAGTTAACAGTATCCCATTTTTTCTTTTACTACAGAAAAACAGATTACAAATGTAAGCTGAAATGAAAGAATTTACTGACTATTAAGTTGAAGTAATGATAATGTTAATATGACTAATTTCAGAATATTCATGCAGTATACATTTTTGTAAATGCCAAATGCTCTGTCTCAGCATTATTCAAATCTACCATTTCCTTGACATTTTGTCTTTTAGCTAATAACAAAGACTAACGCATCGATCAATAACTCCCGAGTCTAAAATTGAAAACAAAATTTTATTTGCAAATTTTTTTTTTATTCATCAACATAACACCTTTTGTTAATCACCTTTTAGGGTGATACAATCGTTCCAACGCTTTTCCAAATCTTTTTTTTTGTTTTTTCCCCCCAAAAAAATTTTCTTTTCTTTTTTTTTTTTCACAAGAAATCTTTTTTGTTGCGAGTAAATAGCGATAAACAGCTTTCTGAATCATTGACTCGTTGCTCCATCGAAAGCAATCGCGGCACCCACTTGGAAAAAACCTTTTTCACTTCACTTCAAAAAACCTTTTTCCTGGTCCGATCGACTTAAAATTTTGACACATTTCAAGCAAAGATTAGTACTCTAGAAAGACCTGGTTATGGTTTACTACGAGCGCCATCTCTGGGTTAGTCTCGGGAGTTATTGATCGATGTGTTAAAATAAGTAATTATTATTCCAATTACTAAAAGATTGTGGTGTTTTTCAATTTCCTCTACATCTTTTTGTTATTTGTGAATGAATCAGAAACTGTGCTATTCAAAATGCTTATCCAAAAAATTACACTAATTATTCCAGACACAGATTAAAAAAAAAAAAAACCACCTTCCAGGTATTTTAAAAACATATTTCTCAGTTTTGAAAATATGTTAAGAAAGACATTAAATCAGAAAGGTCCTTAAAGGGAATTTAAAACAATGAAATTCTAAAATCAGTAAGATATAGAAAAGTAAATTTAAATGAAATTTAGTTCATTTTTACTAATTATAATAAAATAAATTACAGGAATTGCAGTAGGTCCAGGATTGATAATGAAACAAAGAAATTCTTTCTAAAAATCACATTAATTTATTGCATAAATCTGAAGTAGCAAAACATAAATATTCTCTGTTTTACACAAAACTGTAATACTATATTAATTTTACTTTAAATTTTTAAAAAATAAAAAAAGTTTTGATTATTAATTTTTTTTAAAAAAATTATTCATTATAAGGTTTGTGATTTATTTAACTAACCCATTTAATTTTAGTCCATAAAGCCCAAGACTCATTGCTATAATATAAACCAACTGATTAAGGAGATATGGTCATATCATTACAGTATATGAATAATAACAATAAGCAACAAAGCTTTAGGTATATGGATGAAAACATCTCTCTCATACATTATTTCATACATTTATTAGTGAACTTCAAAGCGACTGATGCTCGAGAGTTTTGCTTGTATGATAACCATATTCTATTCAATTATTTGAATTAAGCAGTTTTAACTCTATTGGTACTTCTGTGCATGCGCACATGAATTCCTTTTTATTTTCATTGATAGTGTTGTTGCTCCTGTGCTTATTCATTGAACAGTTCCAATACATCTGTGGACATTTTGCTAAGAGAAGGCAGCATTGGAAATGAACAGCCAAGGTTAAATAAAAATGTTATGAAATCTATAAACAAAATGGTAAAAGGTATATTTATGAGTCATATTATGGGATATTTTGAGTCATTTCCCAAATGTGAGCAATGCTAAGCTAAAAGCAGAATATTTGTTAGCCTACAGATTAGAAAACTTTTGAAAGATGAAAATTTTATTGAAAAGTTAAACTCACAACAGATTGCTGACCTGAATAATTTGATTCAGCAGTACACGGTTTTCTGGACAATACCAAAGCCAAAAATTATTTAGAATTAATAAAAGGCCTCCTAAACAGTTACTAGATGCTAGGATCTCACTCAATATACAATTCCTAACTCCTCATTTGGACCTCTAACCTGAAAACCTAGAAGCTGTAAATGACAAATGAGGAGAAAGATTCCACCAGGATATTCAAGCAATGGAACAAAGATATCAAGGAAGATGGGGTTTTAATATAAGGAGAAATTTTTTTTGGTTTCTTCTAAAAGAAGATAAAAATGCATGAGAGGAGAAAGTAAAGGCATTGCATGTAAAAATGTTTTAAAACATTCCTTGTTGTTTTTTCATTGGCAACAGATAAATTTCTTACCCTTTTCATTGTTATTTTATCAAATCTAATACATAACTTTGTTAAAATCTACAAATGTATGACTATTAATTATATATAAACAGTTTCTTGTTTTGAAATTCAAATTTCAGTTCAACAGTTAATAATCCATATTTGAATTTTATTTCATTTTTTTTAATGTCCTTTTTTTGGGAGGGGGAGGAGGAAAGCTGGTATTGCTGACATGATAGATCACAGCTACAAATAAGTTATGAGTGTTATCATTTTAGTGACCATTTCTATAATAAGTACAGTTGAATTAGAAAGAAACTGTCAAAATAATCCTTGTGCCAGAAAAATAGTTTAAAATATGTTGTCTAATGTAACTAAAAATATGTTTGAACCTGGATTAAAGAAATAAAAAAAAAATCATGAAAATTGAAGATAGAATCCTTTTTTTACCGAATTAATTTTTACAATCTTTCATAACATGAAAATTTTCAAAACTGTCTTCAAAATGTAGTGAAGATTTACTAGGACAAGTTGAACAAAAAATTCATGTTTGTTTGCAGACTTCAACAATTTGTCTATAGTAAAATACAAGACAATCTTTATTTCCAGAATGTAAAATTTGAAGTGTTATGTAAAGTTGCATTTTTTTTTTCAAACATACTATGTTAATAATGTGGTTTCCTTTTCATTCAAAATTCTCTTATCAATTGAATAACAAATCACATTACAAATATGAAACTATTTAAGGACATTTCATGCTTTTCTTCACAAACTTCTTTGCACAGAATATAAGCAATAACTGCACAAACCTCCAACTTTCAAAATGCTGTTAGGTGACATTTTGCAACAATCACTGACATTTAATTGTGGGCACAGGAAATT
Source organism: Nephila pilipes (assembly GCA_019974015.1). Lineage (NCBI taxonomy): Eukaryota > Metazoa > Arthropoda > Arachnida > Araneae > Nephilidae > Nephila > Nephila pilipes. The sequence goes on from BMAW01113653.1 coordinate 406,898, forward strand.
CATGCGATCACAGTTAAAATTTCAAAAAGCTGAAACATTATATTTTCACAAAAGAATTTCCTACTTTATTTCACCCCATTTAAAATCTCGAGAGTAAAATTGCTATGTATTAATAATTTATGAATTAACATTCATTAATGTATCTGTAAATTAAAGCACTGAGAGAGGGAGAAAGAAGTTAAACAGATATATTTAAGCATACAATAAATAATTTAGTACTAAAAATTAATAAGTTATACTTACTATGAGATGCTATGTCCCAGTTACCGCCCAAATAACCAACAACTTCATTTTTTATAATGTGGCAATGAAAATCCTATAAGAAAAGAATTATAAATGTCCAAGAAATTTAATTGAGTAGTAAAAACGGATAAAAAATAAATGCTTTCCCAAATGATCAAAAATGAATGCAATATATTTACATTTACTCATAATGAAACAATAAATGTTTGCTAAAGCACATACAAATGACAAAATAATTTAAAAAAAAAAAAATCATACTTACTACTAATAACAAACAATTTGTGGCAATTGTGACAGTAAATGGTTGTATCCTGTCTAAACCAGAAAAAGGTGTACATTTTACAAGAGTATTGAGATCACTGAAAAGTAAATATGCTCCAAATTAATAAATATCCCTTATCAATTTTTTTTTAACCTTCAAATTTAAAAAGTGTGTTTACTTATATTACAGAAGTTCTTTCAATTAAAATGAAATAAAATTTTTGCAGTTTTGAATTGCAAAAATTTATCTAAAACTAAACTATTTCAATCAAAATACACAAAAAAACTTTAAATTTTATTCCTGTTAGATAAAATGGATACTTCTGAAAAATCCTGTTGACTACGAAAGTTAGTGCAATTTCCAAGTCAAACTTATGCAAAGTATTTCTACCACCCCAAAGCCCTAATTTAATTTAAAATAGCAATGATTGTACAGTTGCGACATAAATTATAAATATTCATTTAAAATTAACTCACGAGTAGTTTAATAATTATTAAATGTTATTTTGTATACAGTTGTTAATTCAATTTGGCAACACTGATTGTTATTTTCAGCAAAAATACTACTCAACTGAGATGTTGTTGTTCTAAAATGATATTAGTGATTTTAAATAAAATACATTGCTGTTAATGGAATAATACTATTTATAATGTAGTAAGTTTGCTTGCCATCAATTTTGTAAGCACACGAACAACAACAATTGGTGACTCTGGTTTTAAGATGACTATAGAAAGTGGAGAATTTAAGATTGAAACAACAACTAGCATGGATGCTGAAGCGAATAAAGTAAGCATTAAAATTCCCCGTTTTGGCGAGAAAAACCAGACATTTGGTTTTATCAAGCAGGAGTCCAGTTTTAAATCAATAAAATAACTACGGAAGAAACTAAATTTAACTATTTGATATCCCAGTTTGAACTGAAGTATATTGAGAACATATGGGACATAATTAAGGACACAAAGCTTGATAAATATGGCCTGGCGAAAGAAAGGCTTTTAAATACGTTCAAGGAAAGTGAAAACAAGAGAATTCAGCGCATAGTTACTAGATTAGACCTTGGTGATTACAAGCCAGGTCAGCTTTTGCAGAAGATGAAACATTTGGGAGCAGATGATTTTTCAGAAAAAGTGTTAAAATCTTTATGGCTTGAAAAAAATGCCTGATTTTATATGAAACATTCTTTTTGTAAGTGAAGAAAGTTTAGACAAACTGGCTACGATGACTGATAAAATTCATGAGATGAAAGCTGAAAAAGTAGTTTGTGCTGCTTCGCCAAATTTTAGCTATAATGATGCTTTTTTACACGAATAGCTGCATTAGAACAAAAAATTGATTTGATGCAAATAAATGACCATTCTAGTTCTAAATTTTGAAATAATCACCAGAATATATCTCGAAGTCGCAGTCGTTCCATTAACCGATTTAATCCAAAAGGTAAATATTGTTTTTATCATTTTAAATTTGATGATCGTTGTCGACCAGAGAAATATTATTCGCCATGTGCTTGGAGAGAAAATTCGGTAAATTCCATGATGCAACAGGATTAGTGGCTACCACTGTTGCTGATATTAATGAAAGACCCAAGTTTCGTTTATTTGTAAAGGACAAAAACACAGGACTGCGGTTCTTAGTGGATTTAGGAGCTGATGTTAGTCTTACTCCTGCAACTCATCGAAATAAAACAATAGATGATATTAAACTATATGCAGCGAATGGAACAGAAATTCTTACTTATGGGATTAAAATTTTGAAATTAAATTTAGGATTTAGAAGAGAATTTAAATTTCCTTTTATATTAGCTAAAGTTAATAAAGCTATAATAGGAGCTGACTTTTTGAATAAATTTAAAGTTTTAATAGATATTCATAATAATCAAATTATTGATGGAATAACTAATTTGGCTGTTCAACACCATGTAACAACAGCATCTGTTGATGATGTTATTAGTACTTTGGATAAAAATTCTAAATATGCTAATTTGTTACAACAATACCCAAATTTAACTAAGCTTAATTTGACAGTATCTAAATTAGAACATGATACCGAGCATTATATCACAACAAAAGGTTAACCTACTTATTCCAAAGCTAGACAACTGGATTCCAAAAGATTAGAAATAGCAAGACAGGAATTTCAGTATATGTTAGAAAAAGATATTATTCGGCCATCTAAATTGCAATGGTCCAGCTCTCTTCACATGGTACCCAAGAAAGATGGTTCCTTCTGACCGTGTGGGAATTACCGATGTTTAAGCGCTCAAACATTAGCAGATCGTTATCCTATACCCTGATTAGTAGATTTCAACAACATTTTAAAGAATACTCGAATATTTTCTAAAATTGATTTGCATAAAGCATAATTCCAAATTCCTATTCATAAAGCTGATAAGCAAAAAACTGCTATAATAACACCCTTCGGCTTATATGAATTTAATGTAATGAGCTTTGGCTTGAGTAACGCTTTGTCTACCTTTCAAAGATTTATTAATGAGGTATTTAGAGGACTAACTTTTGTGTTCCCATATTTGGACGATGTCTTAATAGCATCACCTACGAAAGAATGCGAAACACACATAAAAATGGTTTTTGACAGATTTCAAAAATATGGATTGAAACTTAATATTTCTAAATCTGTTTTTGGAGTTAAAGAACTGGAACTTTTAGGTTTTCTAATTACAAGCGAAGGATCAAAACCTCTTCATGAGAAAGTTAAAGCTATTTACAATATTAAGCTGCCTGAAACTGTTCATCAATTACGGACTTTCCTTGGAATGGTTAATTTATACTGTCCTTTTTTGAAGAACCCTGCTAATACTCAAGCCATTTTACACGAATACTTAATAGGACCAAAAAAAAAATCGGAAAATAACTTGGGATAAGGAAACCATTCAGCAGTTTGAAAAATGTAAAAATGATTTGGCAAATGTTGCAGTTCAGTTTCACCCAAATCCAGAATTACCCCTTTCGTTGTGCACAGATGCTTCAAATACAGCAGTGGGTGCGGTTTTACAACTTGAAAATGATAGTTGGAAACCAATTGCATTTTTTCCAAGAAGCTTAACCACACACAGCAAAATTACAGTACATACAATCAGGAACTTATCGGAAATTATCTATTCATGAAATATTTCACACATATGCTAGAAGACTGCAAATTCACAGTGTATACTGACCACAAGCCATTAATCTACGCATTTTTTCAAAAGGCAGATAAAGCATCTCCCTGTCAAATTAGACAACTTCAATATATTTCAGAATTCGCAACAAGAAATTGAGTACATTACAGGAGAAAGTAACACGGTAGTGGATACTTTATCAAGAACCGAGGAAATTAAATTAAGGTATTATGATCTAGATGCCAAAGAACAAGAAGATGAATTGCGAACATGTCACAAATTTGCAAGTTTGTCATTTAAAAAGTACTTCCTTCCACCAGGAAAATATACTTAAACACTGCATATTAAACCTTATATACCTAAAAAGTTTTACATGAAGATGTTTCATCAATTTCACGGATTGCCCCATTTGGGAATTAAATCAACAGTAAAATTAATTTCTTCAAAAGTTATAAGGCCAAATATTAAGAAAGATGTCAAGCAATGGGCGAAGTCATGTATTCCATGCCAAAAATCAAAAATAACCTGTCATACAAAATCAGTATTGGGTGAATTTCAAAAACCATCTGAAGATTTCGGGAAATACATATTGATATTATAGGTCCTTTGCCACCATCAAATGGCAACATCTATTGTTTAACATGTATAGATAGATACAGGAATTGGATGGAAGCTATTCCACTGGAAAACATTTCTGCGGAAACAATATGAAAAGATTTTTATAGCAATTGGATAGTAAGATTTGGAGTACCTTGGAAAATTATCACTGATTGTGGAACTCAATTTTCCTCCGAAATATTTCAAACCTTGTCAAGAATTTGAGGCATTAAGCTTTTACATATCACAGCCTATCACCCACAGTAAAGGTAGAATGATTACATAGATTGATAAAGGCTGTTTTAAAAGTTCATAATAATATACCTTGGAGTGAAATGTTATCAACAGTGCTCTTAGGTTTACGAACTGCAATCCATGAAGATACTAATTATACAATAGCAGAAATGGTGTATGGAGAGAATATAAACTTCCTGGAGAATTCTTTGAGGCCAATACACAGCATATATCGCCAGGAACTTTTATAAATGATTTCCAAAAAATTCTGGAGTTAATAAGACCAAAAGAAACTCTACAGAAAAGTAATTTGAAAATATTTGCACATTAAGATTTAAAGTTAACTTCTCATGTTTTCTTTTGCATTCATAGAGTTCAAAAGCCAATTGAACCCCCTTATGAAGGTCCATATTAGGTTATCAGCTGTACACTAAAACATTTTACTATAAAGATAAAGAGTAAAGAAGTGAATGTAACGATAGACAGATTAAAGCCAGCATATCTACTACCAGAAGAAAATCCTGAAGAACTTACAATTCCAACTAGTGTGAAGAGTACACCTACACCACCAATAGCTGAGATTTGAACAAAGGAAACTGTGTCTCAACCTGAACTGAAATCAACTCAACCTGAACTGAAATCTCAAACTGGTAGAATTCTAAAGACACAATTGTGATTCAAAAACTGAATTTTGACGAAATCTCCTTCCTACTTCGTTACTGGTGTGTGTGTGGGGGTACATGTTACGACATAAATTATAAATATTTCATTTAAAATAAACTAATGAGTAATTTAATAATTATTAAATGTTATTTTGTATACAGTTGTTAATTCAATTTGGCAACACTGATTGTTATCTTCAGCAAAAATACTACTCAACTGAGATTTTGTTGTTCTAAAATGATACTAGCGTTTTTAAATAAAATATGTTGCTGTTAATGGAATAATACTATTTATAATGTAGTAAAACATTATAAATAGTATTATTCCATTAACAGCAACATATTTCTTCAGTGCTTGCCTTCAATTTTGTAAGCACGCAGACAACAACAGTACCCTCTTCATTGTGAATTCAATGCTTCTTAGTTTCCTGATGGGTTTTATTCCACCTTTCAGTTGAATTCCACTGTTTTCAACTCTTTTGTGTTTGTACACTAGTCTTAAGATCAACAAAATTACAACAGAAGTTAACTTTGAAATGTTTGAATTTCGCAAAGCCTAATCTATTAGTTTTATAAACTTATTAAAAAAATAGTCAATTCTTCCATAATCATTTCTTTTATTGTTTGAAAAAGGGTAATTGCTGTTCTATCAGAAATTCTAACAATGAAATTCTCATGTCTCTCACTGCTAATACAGCCAAACATCCATTATTCAGATAGTATTCTTCCAGCATTTGTTTCCTTTTTTTATGAGCTTTCTTGATTGATTTAAATCAATCTTTGCGATGTATCCAAGCCTACTATTTTCCCCCCCTTTGATCTTGATAAAAGGATGAGTGCATTAACATCTTTTAGATAAATGTTTTAGTCTGTAATTGTTAAGTTACTCAAATCTAATTATTCCTATTCCAATTCAATAGTAATTAATTCTTTACACTAACTGTATATCAGTCTGAGTACAGACAGAAATAGAATAGTAAAACCCTCAAACCACATTCCTTTCTGAATGGATACTCACTCCTTTGCCACAATCTTTAAACATCACAATGTCATCGCTTGTCCGTTTTCAAGTAAAGTGACATATTGTGTCAATTAACAGACTTTATTTTAATGCCAAGATTCCATTCTTTTTGATAGTATTCTATTGCCTTCTGTTCTGTATCAAGCAGGTCCAAAATTTAAGCAATTTTTTCCACAATGTCTGATGAAAGAACAGAGAAATTGCAGTTAATAATAGCTGATTGAACTCTTGTTTAAAATAATGCCTAAACAAAATTATATAAAACCATGTGTTTCACATGTCATTATGGCAACAAGCAGATGAGCAAAATTGGAAAACTATGTTTGATTTCCCACATTGCTAAAATATCACATCATTTGGGCCAGTTTCGGTTTGACAAAAATGATCAGAACAGGATTTTACACAAGTGCCAATATTTAATACTTGAGAATATTACTCCCCAATGATGTGTGTGTGGAAGGGGGAATAGATATTTAAAAAGTTTATGCAATTACACAGCAGAAAGATAAATAAGAAAACACATACTAGCGACAAATTCTGTCAACATTGGCAACACTTTCCTTTTCCCACAAAAGTTGGTTCAATTTCTAGCCCCCATGAAGGTTACTGATAAGTTTGAATTTGTATTAACTATTTTGGTAGCTGAAATTCTCCAATTACAAGATAGCAGCAAATGAGTCCTCTTCACAGTTAATTTCATGCCACATAAATTCATCAATGCATGAATTAAAGTGATGGTCCCTAATGCTTTTTATTGCGCCATTCAGCCAATCCTCACAATTCATTTTACATTTTGTGTACATATACATCAGTTTTTGGATCCCTGAAGTTATAATGGTGGTTAACTAAGAAAAGTCTGAATTTCATGCCTTAATCCTCCAACTTTATAGGCTTGAGTTTAAAGAAAAAAAAAAAAAAAAAAACTCTACATTTCTTCCCACCAAGAACTTTAACAATGAAATACTTGTTATTTCCCCCATAAATACTTCCATGTATTCATTACTTATGGAGTTTTCTGCTATTTTTTTTTTTTTTTTCATTTTGTAAATAAAGTTTCATTAATCTCAATCATTTGGTTATGCCCTCTGATTTTTTTTTTCTCCTTAGAATTGTTAAAAAAATATTCAAGCACATTTCTCTTAAATAATTGTTCCAATACATCACAGTCTTGTTACTGAAGCCATTCCCCCCCCCTTCCTCTACTTAATAATAGTTAATATTTGTGACTCCATTAATACATAAATGATTTACTTTTAAAAATGAAATACTAGAATCCTCCAATCATATACATTTCCTTAATGATCATCTCTTGTCATAATGATTAATATTACATTGCATGTCTTTATTCAAATTAAGTGACATTTGTCCATTAACACTTTTTCTGATGGCTAATTCCATGCAGTTGAAAACATTCTACTACATTCTATTTTGTAACAGGTGGGTTTATTTTATTTTATTTTTTTTTGAAAATGCAAGGTGAAAAACAGAAATAGTAGCTAGAGATAATAGCAGACATACTTTTGTTTCAATAAGTGTCAAATGAGTTACATAAGCTGATGCAGGTAATAACGAAATAGGCCACACCATATCATTATGGCAAATAGCTAAATAAGAAAAAACAAGTTTGATATCACACTTTCCACTGTGAAATGTGAATAAAAGTGAAGGTTATTAGCACAAGAGCCATATGTGGCTAAGCTGCAACAAACAAGATATAACTGTAGTCTGGACATGAAAAAAGACAAAAATTGGTTGAAAAGAAGGAGGGTCGAAAATAGATAAGGGTTGCTAGGGAAACCTGGGGTTGTGTCACCCATGTTTACCAAAGACAGTAAACCCCATAGGAAAGAAAAAGATAATTAGGGTGCTCAGGCTCATAATGCTGGCATTTATCAAAAGGAGGCAAGTCCCCGAGGTCCCCAGATGTAATCCCCCAGGACAGGGTGCCTGGCTACACCCCCAGACGCTGGGTATCGATTTTAGTCACCTTGCACCACATGCATGAGATATAGTGGGACTATTCTGTCATACCTGGTCACCACACAGGTCTTCTATTGTGAAATATTGCATTATTTAGAGTGACTTTCAGTATGCAGTAGTGCATCACATTGTTTAGTGAAGCTTTTCACATTTGGTGGAATAGTGCATTGTTTAATAATATTTTCTGTTTTTTTGACATAATATTGCACCTTTTAGCTACACTTTCCCTCTTTCGCACTTTACTGAATTGCTTAGTGAATTTTCATAGTTTCCAAAAATGATCAACAGGATTTTACACAAGTGCCAAAAATGCTTATCAATGAAAGTAATTTTTCTTTCTATCAGCCCAAATGCATAAGTCCTTTAAATAAATTGTAATCAAATGCCATGAATACTACTTTAGGTATATTTTGGGGGAGCATTGTTTCTCATGATGTTCTAATTAAATTCTACAGAAGTTTACACATTTTCTCACACCAAAATCAAATAAAAAGAACATAAGTTGCACTCTATGAATAATCTAAAAAAATACATAGAGGTGAGGATATCTATCTTGCTTTAAATTATCAGATTAATAGATTTGTTGGCAATTCTTAAATGACATTTCTTTCAACATAGTGTTACACATTCTTCTTAAGCATGATATATTTAGCATACTTAAAAATTCAAAAACTCATGCATAAAATATTCAATATATCTGAAACATATGTGACATATCCAGTATTTTGAATGCAATAAAATATTAAAAATTGTTTATTGTATATAATTTTTTTTACTTACTGTGCAAATGACCTGTTTCCAAGAACAGTATGAGGGACAATAATTCGCTTTTGAGGAGAAGGACGAGGTCTAGGAATGATGTTCTGCAGCTTGTCTATTTTTTAATAAAATGAAACAAAATTAAAAAAAATTCATGCATATATATATTAAAATTAAATTTACAATTTTCATTTAAATTTTCATAAGTTTAACTGTACTACAGTTCCACTCAAAGTTTAAGTAATATTTATGATGATTTTATTTCCTATTTTTTGAAATTAACATTGCACACTTACCTATTTCCCATTTTTTTGGAGTAGTGCTGGAAAAATAATAAAAACAAAAATTAAAAATGCAATATTATACAACAAAATAAAAAATTTACAAGTATAGAAATATAGATTAAAAGAATAACAGTTTAGAAGTAGTACTTTATATTCTTTATCACAATATCATAAGAAAATGAAATGTTAATTTTTAAAAAAAATACAAAGGCATAAGGCAAAGTATTCAAAGGGGGGAGGGGAAGAGATTAAAGCTGGGAAAACTTTGAAAACATCAATTTAATAAGTTCCAAATGGCACAAAAAACTTTTAAGACACAAATTATACATTAATAAAAATAAATTGAAGTAATATTTTAAAATTATTTTAATTAAATTAAATTGAAAATCCATTTAAAATAATTTAATTTAAACACAGAAATAAATTTGGTATGTTTTTGTGAGATTTCTTTTACATACTGATAAAAAAAATTATAACAATATCACTTATGCATTACATTATATTTTACTATTTTCTATTTAACTGTAAGAGAATTTTATGAAACAATACAAGGGAGAGGGGACAAAAGTAACCACACTTTGTTCTGTAAAGTTAATTTATTAAGTTTTTTATGAAATTCTATCAGTCTCCTTTAAAGTACTCCCTATTAGAGTCGATGCACTTGTCCAGTTTTCTTTCCCTTCGTTTAAAGCCACTCTGGAACTCTTCAACTTTGATATTGTCTAGTACCTGCTCGAAGCTGTTATTACAGCCTCTACATGATTCAAACATTTCCCTTGTTAGATTTTTTTTCATTTTTGGGAATAGAAAAAAGCCCCAGAGGGCTAGTTCTGAGAAATACAGAGGATGTGGAATGATTGCCCACTCCTGAGAGCCCAAATAATAGTTTAGAGACAAGGCAGTGTGTGCTGGAGTTTGGCATGATGGAGGAATCAGTACCTGATAACCAGAGTCATTTCCTCTACACATCCTCCTGCAAATGTCTTAACATTTTCAAGTAAAAGTGTTGGTTAATAGTTTGAAAATGGGGTACAAATTCTGCGAGGGGAAAAAAAAGAAAAATGATCATCGTTTTACTATTCAATCTTACTTGTCTTGCTTTTTTTGGTTAGGGAACCTTCCACTGGCTAGACTCTAGCTTGGTTTTGGAGTCACATCGGTAGTACCAATTCTCATCACCTGTAGTGACCCTGGTCAAAAAGTGATTTTTTTTTTTAAGTTCAGGCTCATATTCAGACAAATGGGGTTTTGATTTTGAGTGAGCAGGGGAGGAGCAGACTTAGATGCAACATGTCTCATTTACAAATCCTCAGTCAAAATCCGTTGGCATGAGTTCCAACTCACTCCTGTCTGTTCAAAACTTTCTCTGATCATGAGATGACATTCCTAATTGATTTTTAGGTGTATTTTTCCTATGTTTTTGTCATTTTGAGATCATGAAGGATACTCAGAATGAACATTATCTTCAACACTGATCTCACTTCATTTGAAGCATCCAAACCTTTCAAAAACTTGTATAAAGCTCATACCATTCTTTTTGAAAGCTTGTTGAAACATTTTGTAAGATTCCACTGCCAATTTTTCAAGCAAGAAGCAAAATTTCAAACACATGCTTTGATCCTTTAAAGTTTCCGTAATGACTTTATGGGATACAAACAAGAACAGTTGAGAACAACATTACCATCAAACATTAAAGTCCTATGCAGACAGCACTTGGGCATTAAATATGGAAAGGTCTATATTAGAGCCACTTAGCAGGTGAATTCTCAACAACACCTAGAAACAGCAGCATGCTTTCAATCTGGTTATTTTTGGGTCTTCCCTCGTATAAAGAGTTTGCTGTTTCTACATAATTATCAGAATTAAAAAAAAAAAGTAATTGTCAGATTCAAAACTTTTTAAAAAAAAGTGTTTACAATTTAATAATAGATATGAATAAACCATATGGAAGGAGATTCTCTTATGATTGGATCTGAAATTTGATGTTTTTATCAAAATAAAAATATTTATAAGCATACAATAATACCAAAGTGAGATAAAAAAATTTGAATGGGTGGTTGGAAAAAAGATAAAGATTCCAAAAAATATGGTTTGTAGATGGTGAATGGAATACAAGTTAAATTGTCTGAACATTATTCTTTTTCAACTCAGTGACAGAAAGACTGTTGCATTATTTAATGAAATTAGATAATATTTTTTAGAAATTTACAGATAGATTATACAAATATTGTCTGCCTTACTTTAATATGCCATATTTTTGGAATCTTGTCCTTTCCCCAATTACTCATTCTATTTATTATCATTTGGATAACTCATTTTTTAAACATTATTTATACAGAATATTTTTGGTGTAGCTCAATTTAAAAAATATATGATCACTAAATACTCATTATTTATCATGGAAATAAAGAACTATTGATATAAAATCAGAAATAACACAAGAAAAACAGCAAAAAAGGTAAACACAGGAAATGCAGAGCTAAATTTTAATTAAAAACACTTGTAATAATCAATGGATATATAAAACACAATCAAGTGCCCAACCTGTACATGTCACTGATTAAATATATAAAATGTTATTATATTTTAATAGTTTAATGCCATTCATATTTTTAATTTTCTGCCATTTGAGACATCTTTCTTTAACATCTGACTGAGTTAATGAGAACATTTCAAAGAGAGGAAAACAGCTTATTTTCCCTTTTATAAGTATATAAACAATTCAATTTAAAGAATAATTCACTTCAAAAATGAGTTTTCTAGAATTGAAAAATTTAACCAGGATGATTATTATATTAAAATTATAAATATAAAGATCTTAAACTTGATTGATTTTTATCAATCTTTATATATACATATATAAAAGGAAATTTTTTACAAAAAATATTAAGATTTCTTTTTTCCAGAATTTCACTGTTATAAATGTAGCATGTTCATACATACATTATTTATTTTTGAGCATAAAATATACTTCAAATTTATGGGACTATTTTTAGAAAAGATTATATTATTATTATGTATGGTATATTCACTATTTTGTTTAAAAAAGAAAATAGGTCTGTCAGTGAAGAATATTCAATTCAATACACTTGACTAAGAAGATTCCAAGGATTGAATTGAACATTCTTCACTGACATGATCTTCCAACTAATTTTATTAACATATTGCACAAAGTAACTGAATTTCTCCAGTAGCTTTGATACAGTATATAGATTCATATTTTAATGATGCTTTCAGAACATAAGATACAATCTAATTTTAAGTCTATTTCTAGGTTAAAAAGATGCAATCTTATGGTCTGAAAAAAACTGTAATTAAGCATCACATATACAATTAATATGTTTAAAACGCACCTTTTTTTATCTTCGTCTGTATGATCAGCATGTATTCCACTCTTATTATTTGCACTTGTACTTGGAGATGATAATTGCTAATAAAAATATTAAACACATGTAGTACAATATTACAGAAAGTATAATCTTAACACTTTCAAAAGTCAAGGTACTTACAGCATTATTTTCTTGTTCTTGTTTATGTTTACGGAACCATAAATTTTTGTATGTATCTAACTTTTTGCCTTTGTATCGCATCTAAATAAAAAAATTTATTTTAGAGAAAAATACTAATAAAGTAACTAATTCATATTTTCCTTTGATAAAATATCAATGCAAAATTAAATTTTAATGTTTTACTAAATTAGAAGATAAAAATCATATCTTATTATTATTACAAAAGAATTCTTGGTAAATATTTTGAATTTTTAAAAAATTAGGAGTGCTGGATAAAATCATAGAAAAATTCAAAATCTGAATTATTTTTATTTATAAAATATTGGTCCACCATGAGCATTGTAGACAAAGCATAGATATATGATTCTCTCATATACAATGATGATATTTTGCACCATTCTTCCTCTAAAATGTCTCATAACTCTACTAGTGAAGAAAGTGGAAGATATTGTCTTCTCACTAGTGACTGAGGACACTTAAGTAACAGTATCATTTTCTTTTTATGATCATTAACTTTTAACCCTCCCCTCAGACTTTTAAATCAATTGCACTTCCCTATGACCAGGATTTAAAATGGCTGAAAATTTTATGACTAGCTTTAGCAATAAAACACATATCTTTTGTTCTACTGACGATAGAACAATAAAATAAAAACCAACTGAAAAGCATTAAAATTTCTAAGTCATGAAAATATATCTAAATTTTAGAGGATGAAATTAACTTAAGGCAATTTGTGATAAATTAAAAAACATATTCTTAGGCATACATAAGGCTACGTCATTTAAAGGAACTAACCTCTGTATTATACTGCAAACTGGAAAGTAGTAATGTTCTGAAGCCTTGTTGCTTATATACACAACAGATTTTCATTAAATTTTTCAAATATTTTTACGGAGTGTACACTCCAATTTGAGCACATCACTACACTGACTAGGTCCCTCACAATTTCACATGCATGTACTACTTCTCAAAGCAGTCTCCTCTAAGTGACTTTCCTTCTTTAGGTAAGTATGGGAATCTGAGGTACTCTAATTATCTTTTTCTCTCCAATGAGGTTTATTGCCATTGCTCAACACAGATGCATATCTAGGATATCACAGCGATTCTTCTCTATTTTTAACCTTTTCTTATCAACCAATTTTTACCTTTTATTTCCTTTTTGTGTAAATTTAAACAAATGTTTGGCACAGCTTAAGGCAGATTTTGTTGTTGCACCCTAAACCTAGCTGTCACTCACTCTCACAACAGTAAAATATACAGAAACCATCATCACACTTCCTATAGAAATATAGTATTTCATGAAATATGTGCAACTTTTTCAAAGATCAGATTGTCACAGTAAAAATAATGTCTCATATAAAATAAATATTTGCTATTACTGAAAAAGTAAAAATTTCTAAAGATGAAAAATAAAACTATAAATTGGAATAGAATGGCTTCTTTTCAGGCTACTACTGACTTATCAGTTCATAACAACAAACAAAGGAATAAAAGCGGGCTTTCTCAGTGCTTTTTAATACTGTTGAAAATGGTCTAATTATAAACTGCACCTAATTATATTAATTGCTGACATAACATTACTCATGCAGATGAGTTCCAATAGTTGATGAAAAGAAATATGTTCTTTCTCTCCTCTTCTTTCAAAACATTATCGTACTACAGAATAATATCATTGACAACATTGTTTAGAACAAATTGATGATTCCTATATTGAGTATGAATAAGTACAGTTTGGGAGGAATCAGCTAGATATCATGTTACGTGTTAGATATGTCTAATATTTGTCCCAGTAACTTGAGTTCATATATTTAACACTTGTTTTTTACAGATAAAAATACTTTGCTGTATGAATGGAAGTATTAACCATATGAAACAAGGAACAGCTGCTAAAAGAAAGACTATGAACTAATGGATGAAGATGACCCTGAAATGTGTTCAAATAGTTTTGGGATATTACCAGATTCTTTAGAATGCCTATTGGTCCTAATGAATACAAGGACCAAACAAGTAATGGGATGATTTTAAGATTAAATTACATCATTCCAGTCATCAAGGTTCTAGATTTGTACTGTATGCACTTTCAGGCATTGAGATCAGTAATGATGGATTTTTTTGATACAGACATTGAAATTCCGATCTGTGAAGCTCCAAAACTACTATTTTTCTTGAAATGGAATTTTCTTGACCAATGCTTAATGTTGAATAATTCGTGTTTTTGCTCGCAAATACTTGCCTAATAAGTTTTCCCCAAATCACAGTATCCTCCTATAGAAGTAACACATTGTTCTAATTTGATACCTGGTCATACTTTTAGACTCAGGTCATACAAGAATAAAAATCCCTACTAACAGTTAATTCATTTATTAATTGAACAAATTCAACATATCAGGTACAACCAATAAAATTACAAAATAGTGATATATATTGGGTGAGTAGTAATTTGAAAGTGAAAACATTTGCTAAAACAGGTATAGCTCATCAGAATCCTTTGTATACATTTGTAATAATGTAATTGAACTATTAATATAGAATTTTGATATTATGTGTACTTGTATATATTTTTTGAAAAACTTTGAGAAGTTACTGTTGCCAAGCAATTGAATCTTCAGCCATTTCATTTTAAATTAATAGTGAATTTGTAATATGAATAGCAAAACACTTGAACAAATAAAAATTTTGGAGCAACCAAGTTTCAGTATTTTTAAATAAAAAACATTTTCATGAAAGTAAAAGTAAATGTTTTTCAAAATGAATGAAAAATAATATAAGAGAATTATAGAGGGGAGAGGCTAAATTAATAATTTATTACATTTATACTTTTTTTATTTGCACAATTATAATTTTTTTTGTAGAGCATTAAAAATTTCATCCCCTTTCTTTATCACAGACTAAGAAAAAGTAATGAATTTAAGTGATCTGTTAGTTGTAATGATTCAGACTAACAGAATGTGGAAATCTATGTTCTTGTTTCAATATATTATCGAAGAATGCAATAAGAATTTTAATAATATACATGTTTTAATATATTTTTAAATATACAGTTGAAAGATATGAATTTTTCTATAAATATTTTGTTTTTCGTTAAATATAATAAAATTATACATTTAAAAGTTTTACAAAATTTTATTAATATGAGAGAGAGACAGCAAATATTAAATTAGTAAACTTATAGAAGCAATCCAAATATTAGTGTCCCAATAAATATGTGTGTGCTTTAACTGTTTATGATTCAAGGTATACAAGAGAGAAAGTTTTAAAAAATTGATGAAATTTTGACATACCGAAGACCAACCACAGCCAGACTTTTTGTCTGGATTTAAAAGTTTTTTGCAGTGAATTGCCCATGAACTAGGGGAAGAGAATATTTTCTGTGTTTCTTGAGCTCTTATCTTTCCACCAGGAAGTAAGTCTCCAACAAATTTAGCTCCCTTTATCAAAAAAATAAACAATCATATAACATAAAACACAATACAAAAAAATAAACATATAACATAAAACACAATACAAATAGCACATTACATTATGCTTTATTATAACATTATTAACATGAAAAATAAAAATATAACCCTCCCAAGTATATAAGTTAAAATAGTGGGACAAGATTTAGAAATCTGAGAATAGAAACTAGACAAAACAATGAAATAAACATACAAGAAAAAGAAAAAAAAAAGATTTTAAATGACCAAAGATATTTCTGAATGTAAATAAATATAGTAAATAATATACAAAGTACAAAAAACAATGATGAATGCAAAAAATAAAAATTACTAATTTTAAATTAAAAATGAAATCATATATTAAAAGAAAATTTAAAAACCTACATCAACTTTTCTCTTTCTCCCTTACTTTTTAGACAAAAAATTTCACTTTAATTGAGTCAAAGTTCATTACAGAAAAGTTTTGAGATACAGCCTGCTTTGTCTGCTATCTGAGGGTAAACTTATGCCTTGTGTGCCTTCAGTTTATTCATGGTTTTAAACCCTAACTGTAAAACAGTTTTTTTATTAGTATAAGTATTTTTCACATTGTTTAACAGAGACTTTCATTTACAGAACGAAAAATTATTTCCTAAATTTAACATTTTTTACAAAAAGTTGGTAAATTTTACCAATAGGCTACTGCAGCCTGAAAGTAAAATGCTAAAAGATAATCCTACTAATGGATACAGCCTCAGTTAATATAGGAGGTGCAATTTATTTGAATTAAAAAGAGTATAATTAATATTTTTTGAACAAATCAAAAGATGATATTTATTTTCGTTCACTTTTTGTTATTGCAGTTGGTTTTTAAAAAGGTCATTTCATCTTAATAATTAAACAGATATCTAAAACTTAATACATAAAATAATGGTTATTTTCTATTTAATAAGGAAAAGTGCTCAGGCATCACACACTTAAAAACTGATGAACAGACTTTTAAAAAAAATCTTGTTTTTAATTACCTTTATAAATGACAATAGATTATTAGCCTACTTAATTTAACTTAAAAACAAGAGCAAAATTCAATTTTGATTAGTATATATTAAAACACATTGGTATATATATTATCTGTAAGGAAATTTAATATTTAACCTATGTTGATCAGTGAATCCAATGATACTATTTATGATGGAAACATGTATACTCCTCAAAATATAAAAAAATATTCTTTCACAATCTAATTTTAAAGTGGTAATACTTAAAGTTTAACAAATAGTTTTAAGAAAAAGGATTGTTTACTTGAATACAGATTTTTATAATGTTAACGAACCAAGTAATCAATGGTTAAAAACCCTTCTCCTGCTTCAAGAATCCCATCACTCATCAGCATAGAAAGAGTGACTCCTCGACCACTTTGTATGCTTCGTCTCTTTTGCATTTCTTCAAGAGAATCAACTCCACTCTCAGCTTCTTCTTCTTCTTCATCACCAGAGTGACCTCGAGCCTCATCTTCTTCCATCATGTCATCTGATTTAGATCCAGGTGTAGCTGCAAAAATTATTTTAAAGCATAAATTTTCAATAATAATCAAATATAGTACAGAAACACAATACATCATATATTTTTTTTCATGTCACAACATTTTCTAAAGGGTTTACTTTTTACATACAATTAATTGATTGATTAACATCTACCCAGAAACTACATTAGGGCTAATGACAATAGACATTGCAATTCTAAGCTTCTATCAAGCAACGAGGATAACACCTGAGGAGGCACCTTTCGCCCTAAACATCTACTCCCTGCAAATGGGATGAATAGGAACCTCAACAGATTTAGCATGCATCATTCCAGCTGAATGATGGGTTTTTCTTGGCATCAAGTCTCAAACCCATGACTCCATAGAAATAATGCTGGCCACAAGTTTGCTACCTGGACTACTAGGCTAATGTAGCAACATTTAACATAAAATAAATAACATTCTAATTTAAAATTAATTAAAAAAGAACCGAACATGTACCTGAAAAAAAAAAAAAACTGCTTTTTTGAAACAAAGAACTAATTCTTTGAAAAGGAAATTTGGTTGAAATGCAGTTCAGCCCACATCATTGTTGAAGGAAATATTTGTTGGAGATAAATTACCAAATATGGCAACACTAACCATTTTAGTGCTGTATTATTAATTAAATGTCTGTCATTGATTTAGGGGACGCAGCACATGTTTAGATTTTGCAAGGTTTTTTTTCGGGACAATCAGGTTATTTTTTGCTTGTATCCAGAGTAAGTTAGAAACTTTTGCTAGTTAAGATAATGAAGTGGTCTATACTAAATTCAATGTGCTTTTTGTTTCAAATATTTTTTATATGTTTTCTAATATGAATGGTATTGCTAAAAGAAAGGTAATCTTCAAGAGAAAGATAGAGGTTTGCTTAATATGTTTGATATAACCTAAAAACATGGAGGATCTAGAATATTTGGAAAATTAGAAGCATATAAATTCATGAAAATATTTCTTGTATCCATTGACATAACAGGTAAATCAAACTTTGTTCCAATTCTTTCATTTAACTTTTTAGAGTTCTAATATGCCATTTTAAAGCAAGTAATGTTTTATTATGAATATTAAATACTTTTTGTTCAAGTTTCTGAGAAGTTTCTTTTAGTAAATTACTATATGTAATTTTTATTTTTGATTATTTCGTTAAATATATTTTTAAAAGCTTCAGGGGAAATTTTAAGATATTTTAGACATCAAAACAACAAGCTAGTGTAATTATTAAAATTTATACTATCTGTAAAATCCTATCACGCTTTTCATTCCTGTAGAGTCCATTTTTATAATTGAAATACTTAAGACTTTATCAGATCTACAGACAAAATAGGTTAGTAGAATTTGTACTCTTCCTTTTAGCACTTTGCACAATTTTGCAATTGGTGTTATTTCAAAAATTGCCAAATTGGCGACTTTTAATACAGCATCAAGGTTGGGAGTTAAACAACAGTTTTATTGGAATTTTTCCCAGAGTGAGAAGGGTACTGTACTTATTCCTCTTATTCTAATATCTGAACAAATAAAAAACAATTCAAAATTACCGCAATTTAATTTCCAACTTCTATTAACATCATTTTCCCTAAAAATTTGAAATGGTAACCTTGACTTGGAACTCGTATCACAACTAGACCTGTTAACTGGTAAAGTGTATAGTTTAATTAAGAAGTTTTATCCCAAGTAATTGTCATAATGTCAACAATATCACATCTTTGATATCCAATGCTGAAAGAAATAGGATCATTAGTTAATTACAGTAATGTTGATAAGGAGCAAATTTTCTATATAATTTGTGCAATATACCCTCAACAATAAACCATCCTCATTGAAGAATAGAAAGCTGAGGCAATTTCCTACTAAGCCAAACAAAAATGAAAAATACTTTTTCATTTCGCCAGCACAGGCAATAAAGTTGCAAGAAATGATATAAACAACACCATATGGCATTGATTGAATTCAATACAATTCAAGGGCACATAAACATTTCTTTTATTTGTAAACTACGTTTAATCGCCAATAAATTCTGCTTGGCAAGATTTGTTCTAGCAAAATGGAAAAGTACCAAAGGAATTTTTTTTTGTGACAATGGAGAGGCTTAGTTTGTTGTATTATTTTTGAATTTTTTTTCAAATACTCCCAAAAATACCTCACATCAAATCTCCACTGAAAATTTTTATCAAGTATAATTAACAAGACAGTATAATTTTATACTCACAAACATGAAATAAATATTTTCATTTTGAAATTTCTTATTAAAATATAGATAAATATATATGCACAGTTAGCAATGATTTTGAATTTAAAAGGTTCAACAGCATGTTCTACAAAAGTTTCCGAGAATGAGTATAATATTTCTTGTATAATTTACAAAAGTATTTGATTGAAATGCATATTCGGTATTTAATTTAGTTACATAATGCTATTCATTGATAATATCTGCTAAAAACACAAGAAATTCATGTGGAAAAATTATGCAACACATATTTTTGAAGTACATAAAAGCTCAATAATAAGAGATATATATGCATTGATTAGCAGGTTTAAAAAGTTTTATTGAAAAAGAGTAGTCTGAATCGCTTACCTCACTTATATATTAATACTATATAAATTAATATGAATTAAAAGAAATAAATTATCCTTCACAAGATACTAATTGTAGCACATAGCTACATGTACATTTTTATATGATTAAGAATATACAAAAAACTATAGTAACAAATGAATATTACATATTGTTAATGATAAAAATAGTTTATTTACAATAATATACATTTTATATTTGTATTAAAATTTAAATAAGCCTTTCTAGGAAATATCAACAACTGAAATTGAGAAGAATTGAAAAAGAAGTACAAATACTTAATGAATTTACGAAGATCAACATTTAAATTATTTGGATACCATTTTATTGTCATAATTTCTATGACTATATTTGAAGAAGTAAAGTATACACAATTTAAAACTCTCAAAGAGTGATTACGAATGTTATTATTCCAGGTCTGGATTACATTGCAAAAATAAAAATATATTTCATACCTTCAAAGGGAGACGAAAAAAATTGGGTTTCAACTTGATATATGTATTATATAACTATAATTAAGAGCAAACATATACAGAATTTACAAGAACTAAGAGCTTGCGTTAATTTCTTTTAAGCAATAACATCCTAAGTAAAAACATGATACTTCAGTCATATTTTTAATTCCCGATCCAAAATATTATTGAAAACTTAAATTACAAATTAATGAATAATATACAGTATGTTTTTCGTTACTATGACTACATGCATATATAAAAAGTTAACAGTCACGAAATAAAAATAAAACACACAATTATTTTAAAAAGAATTTCCCTGTTATAAAATCGGTTAAATGCAAAAATGAAAACACATACAGTGAGTTTTTTTAAAAAAATTGTAACGCGTCGATTATAGTATATGTGAGTGAATAAACGGATGTTAAATAACATGTGATAAAAAAAGTTTGAATTCCTTAGACCTGTAAACTTACTCATTATATTTCTTTAATAAATATCTTTTAAAACAGAAGCTGTTGTTTATATTTTAATTATATAAACAAATTATTTGACATTTCCTTTTTAAATGCTACCATCACTCAGAACCGGTGTTTACAAAGAATTTCCCCTGCCACCAGTAAAAATGAAACTACCTAGCAAATAAATTATCAGGAACCGCTTGTATGTTAGCTTAGAATTGAACAACAGGTGGCCGACAAATACTCCGAAACTAATTCTAAATATCTGATTCATTAATTAAATTGCTAACAAAACACATTATAAAAACTATTCACATTTTAGTTAGAGAAGGTGATCAAAATGAAGGAGCAAAATCTCTCAAGAAAAGGATCATGTTTCTGGAGGACTTTCAAATTAAAGGCTACATATTTGATTGGTAGTTTTTCAATTAATTATTTGTTCATTAGAACAGAAGAGTGTTTTTCAATAAATATTCCATTAGAACGTTACAATTATATGACACTAAGGAGAAAACCTGTTAAGTGATTGACAAGCCAAAAGAATGCTCATTGCAAGTTTAAGAAATTAGTAAATGTGAAAAACGGAAAAAGACCAGGCAACTGCGTAAATTTACGGGGTTCCTAAGAAGCAAAAACTTTTACCCTCTCATCACAATTAAGTAGAAAATCACCATTAATTTAAGAAAATTTCAGAACTTATTAATTAGAAATCAAAATTTTTATAAAATCAGGATGCAAATGTCTGGGAACCGGTGGGTGAGGGAGCATTGGTGTAGAAATTAAGAAATTTTTAATGCTCCGACACACTAAATCTCTTGGTCTCTCCGAAAGAAGCACCGAATTTCTATTGGTCAACGGAAGGAAAGGCAGAACGCATCGAAAACGTAGGCTTAATCCTTGCGACTAACTGGAAATAAAAGGGGAGAGAGGGAAGAAACAACCATTTCATATATACGGAACTTATGAATTAACACTCCCACACGATACAGAGTATATGTCTTGAACTGGTCTTATAGATAATATCTTATCCAAAGATTTCTTTGCTAGATAAAATTTTTTATTTCAAATAGAATAACTTTAACTTGATTAAAGATTATTATGTTTCGACGTGTTAATATTAACACTATTTTATAATTGTAAAATTAATAATTTTTATATGCTTACTCTTTTAGAGTCCCTTCTTCATAT
The DNA here is from genome assembly GCA_019974015.1 of Nephila pilipes. Lineage (NCBI taxonomy): Eukaryota > Metazoa > Arthropoda > Arachnida > Araneae > Nephilidae > Nephila > Nephila pilipes. The sequence goes on from BMAW01113653.1 coordinate 429,214, forward strand.
TTTTTGAAATAGTTCTTATGCATATAATGGGAGTTAAATGAGAAATGAAGAATGAAACGAATAGGTTGAAGGTGTTTAAAGAAAGGTAGTTTAAATAAACTGAATCATCCTTTTTTCTTCATGTCAATGTAAACTTGCTTTATCAAATTGCTAGTCTTCTGTGATTTTGTCTTTATTTCTTTCCTTGCTGTCCAAATTAGAGGTAAGGGTATTGTTCCTCGTTTTTCAAGAGTAATGTCCCTCATTTATCATGGCTTTGATAAGTTTACGAATTACTGACGGTGTTTCAAGAAAAGTCACTCCATGTTCCGGATATCGATGATCCATGTCAAATAATGAATGAAATGATGACGGACGAAAGAGAATGTTTTAACCCCCCAAAATGACAAGATGATTTTAATAAGGTACGGGAATAAGAAAAATTCATCTCAAATCATATCGCATCCCAAAATCAAAACCGCTGATTTTTCAAGTCGAAATTAGAGGCAAGATCTTCAAATATACTAACATAACGAACATGTCAATCCCTCGTGATGGTAAAATAAAGCTTTCTACCTCCGAGCCCGAATCTGGAGCACAAATTCTAGTTCTAGATCAAACAGTGAATGCATCGATAAATGCCAGAATAATACGAGAAGAATTCACATACCAATGACTTCTTTAAGAAGTAACAACAAATGCACCAACGGCATATTCGACAGCTGAATTGCACTTCCTCCTTATACCCTTTGATAGATGCACCTTTGACAATAATTGTGAATAGTAATCTTTTAAAATATCAATATGATACAATCAATCACAAGATAATAACCCTAGATTTGTGTCGTGTAATTTCAATGAATGTATTAACAGTAAAACATTGGAAATACCTATTAAACCTACCGAAAAAAATGTGATATATAAATGGTATGAGAAATATTTTTTTTTGAATAAGGAAAAAATATTAAGAAAAAAATTCCTTGAGTTGAATGAAAATTTTGAGAAATGTTTTAAAGTTAAAAGCACTTATTTCATATAAAAAAATTAATACTTCTTTTTTCACGTTAAAAAAACTGTTTATTACATGATAATATAATAGGGACTATATGCATTCATTTAGTTAAGGTTATAACAAACAGTTTGTTCCATAAATACAATTTGAAATTTTATAATTCCGAACCTCAAAAAATAGAATATTGTATAATTAAATATATGAATAAATTCTTTATCTCTTTGTGTGTGATAAGAATATTTATAACAATCTTGTAATGTAATTTTGAGAGGTAAGTGATAAAAAAAAAACTATATTAAAAGCAAGAATTGTTTATTATGCATTAAAAAACACTCAAAAATACTTTTTCCTGGATTGAATCATATAAGCACTGTGAAAACCATTTTCTTGTGCATTTATTTAGCAAAATCCTAAGTTAGTTTATACTGAAATCTGAATATTATGATACAGAATATTTTGTTTAATGTGAAATTACGGTTATGTCAATTTCAGTCAGAACTGATATTTTTATTTGTATGAATTAGGAAATTACACAAATATAACTACCCGAGTGAAATGAATGCTATGATTTGTGAATAGGAATGAGTCCATATATGAGAAAGTCAGATAGATGTGAATGACCTTGGCCTTCACTGGGAAGAAAGACTCATTCGAGAGTTAGATATTTAATTTCGTCTTTTTTAGAATAAGTAATGAAAGTGCGTAGTAGCATTTCTATTTTTCTTCTTTTATTTCTTAATGTATAAAAAGTGTAGAGTATTCTTTTTTTTTTATTTATTGAAATTGAGCACGGTTTTATAAAGATTCCTTTAGACTGTGTTTTATTTTAGTTTGTTTTGCTCAAACGATTTGAATGAAAATGTAAAAAGAAGTGTCACATTTGAAGAATAGTTTTGCTTAAGGCGTATTAAATGAAAGTAACAAAACGAATGAAATTGCATATTGTCATTATTTTATATTTTTGAGTAAATTAAGATTGTTTTTAATTATAATTAGAGAGGATTATATATTTTATAGAGGATTTTGATTATGGTTCTGTATGTTTCTTGTGAAAAAATTTGGAAATTTTTTTTTGCGAGTATTATGGAATCGAAATATTTTTTCAGTTTTATTATTCAAGTGTGATTATTATAGGAAATATTAGTAATGAAACAAACCGGGAAGGTTGTTTCAGATACAACTCTCCCGATTATAGATATTGAGGAGAAAGACCGATGAAACCAGGTGTAATATTTTTAAAATATTTATATAAATGTAATTGTGGAGAACAAAGTAAAAATAAAATCAGTAACACATGAAAGTAAAACCAGGTATAAAAACGTTTTTTTTAATATTTTCATATTAATTATTGTGTTTTTTAATATTTTAATATGTGATGTATGTGGCGTTTGCATTTTGTAGTAGGATTTTATGAAGTGCTGCATGGAATTGTTTTAACTGGTTCTATTTTAAAGTTAGTCTGGTAATTAGCATAATTTTGTTGAATTTAATACAAGTAAATTTAGATCCACAGTGGTCATGTGTTTTCTGTGCAAATGTATGAAAGTTGATCTAATAGAGTTAGTGGATAGTATTGGTATAACTGTAAGAGTTGATCTGAAGGTGATAAAGATCAGAAATTTAATCATGAAGAGTTAGATTTTCATTGACGATAAGGATTTTGTTAAAAGTTCATTCCGACGATAAATATTTTGTTAAAAGTTCCGCTCATTGTTGAGGATAAGCTTGCAGGTAAATGCAAAGAAAATGAACGTCTTGCCTTTGAAATTAACGTCTCATTGAAGAATTTGAGGTGGAAAAGCTCAGATTGCAATTGGGATCGCAGAGATCGATGGAATTCGCGAGAATTTCGAGAATTTACGGGAGTTCTTTCAGACAAATATACATTTTAAAAAGATCTTACCCTGATTTAAACCTAAGTTCGACAATATAAATTTATCTTGACGCTGTTTGAGAAGCAGATGAAAATAATGAAGGTGCCAGATGATATCGGGGTGGCTCATCTGGTAAGAGCTTTCCCAGTGATATAACTAACTTGGTGGTTAGAGAACGAGATGACATGTTTCACTATTATGCGTATATCAGAAGGATATTCCAGAAAAGGCTTACGCTAATGGCCGAAGCGTATAAAAAATTTGTTCTTTCATCATCGTGAGAACCGAAGCTCTACACGGAAATATTTTTATTTTGGACTCGGATATTATTTCGAGGGGAGATTTACTGAACTAAGAGCGGCGAGCTTTGAGCAGTTCCAAAATTTTGTCACCCCAGGCCAGAAAAAGAATTGGTGCTTTTCTGAATTCAGAGAACTCATTATTTGAATGAAAGGGAAAAAACCTTGATGAACCCTCCTTCTGACCTTGCAGAAAAATTTGATGTCCATTAAAGCATTAGAAGCTCCTCGCCGATTGAGTGGAAAAGGGTGACCAAACCAAAAGATTTGCCCATACATAAATATTTTGGGCTTGTTAAGATAAACCAAAATACGTCAATTTTGTTTGGTTAAATTAACGTCGCACTAGAAGCAACACGAGGGCGTTTGGCGACGAGCCTCGTAATTTTGAACCTCAGCCAAGTGACGAGGACGACACCTGAGTTGGCAGTCCCCTCTTTTAACTTCCACACAACGCCAATGGGTGGACTTTGGGTCCGGCAGATTTAACGTGGTTCACCCCAGGCTACAAAGTGGGTCTTTGGTGGCCAAGGCTCGAACCCACGACTCAACGAAAACCGCCGGCCACGAATCCACTAGTCGAAAACCATGACCACTAGTCTAAGTCGGAAACAGGATTTAAAATAACTTTATTTCCTATTTTAATTGTTTTTTTCTACACCTCTTCTTTTTGTAACGTTTTTATGTATTACACTTGGTGTGGGTCTGTGTGTGTATCAGTGTGCCATCAAATTTTCGATCGTTAATTTAACCAACTTTCCATCAAGCTAGAACTCTGAAATTTTGGAATCGTTCTTCCTCACCTAACAATGCAATATTTAGACATTTGTGACAAGTTTTAACTAACATTTCAATAATTTGTTTTAATAAACTTTGCCACCATATAAAAAAAGTTGTTTTTAAAAACGTTGCTTTTTATCTCGAATTTTTAGTACTAAGCAATAATTTTTTTTATTAGGACCACATAGTAGCATTTGAATCTATTTGAAATTAGAAACAAATTCATAGATATAAATTTTATTTATTGGTTTAATTATTTCATAAATGCTCTAATTATATAATTTAATTATGTAATTTGATTATATAATTTAATTCAAGCCTATAATCATGTTTTTATGTACTTCTTCAGTACACACACATGCACGCACACACACACATGTATATAATATAGAATTTATATTAAATTGAATTAGACATATTTTTTAAAATTCAAATTAAAAAGTTAATTCAAAGTTAAAATTATAAGAAATGCAAAATCACAACTGAGCATTAAAAATAAATATTGGAGCCAAATCGAAAAAAGAAAGATAATTATTGCAATTCGTAAAATGAAAGAAAATACTATAAAATTTCACTGAGGAAGGATAATTAAAAATTGAAAAGAAAGTAAATTTAAAAAAATAAACAAAAAAATCAGAAATATCAAAAAATATATAAAATGATAAAATCTATAACACCATAAATTTTTTGGAAAAACAGAAAAATGAAATATATATATATATATATATATATATATATATATATATATATATATGTGTGTAGGATTTTCCAGCTAATTATTAAGCATTTAATTTTATTATTCCAATTTACTGTGAAACCAGTTCCTCCGATACTCAATAGATGTCACCACGAATCAGAGTCACGTGATAAGCTCAAGCAGCGCCACCTATTCCAGAACAAAACTGAGAGACTCTTCGTTTTCCCTCTCTTCTTCTCTCTTTTCCGCCACTTCTCTTCTCCTTCGCTACCCGCGTCGGAAGTAAACTTCAAACGCCCGAGCGCGTTCCAGTGCCCATCGCCAATATGGGTTAAATGAGGCAGCCATCTATCTTTATCTGACGAACTGGTCAACTTACTTTTCAAATCATAATGTAAATACTTTTCACTCTTCATCATCTCTCCTAATAAACGAGTAAAACTACTGCAAGCTTCATCCTTGAATATCATCAACAACATTACATGGAATCCGAAATTACCCCCCTAGACAACCAGCCCATTGCGTAAGAGCAAACCATCGTAGATTCGGGATGAACAATCTCCATCACCCCACGGTCTACATATATATATATATATATATATTTAAAAAGAAATGGTTTTAAAACCATACATTAACAACACACACTTGTAGTAAAATAATCAATATATAACAATATGTAATAAGTAAGAAATTAAAAACAATTAGTAAAATATTTTAATTAAATTATTAATTGAAATAAAAGGCTAGCGTAAAATTAAAACAATAAAGGAAACGCATGTTAAAAAATGTAATAAGCTAAATTTAAAAACAAAAAAAAAAGTTGAAATATACAAAAAAAAAATATGAAAAAACGCTACAAAAAAGAACTTTTAAAATATTGGAAATAGAAAAGGAAGTTAGAATAAAATACAGAGAATACGAAAGGAATCGGAAACAAAGAAATTCAGTGTGTCACTGGCTTCAGTTTGTGATGCATAGTTATATACCGGTATTATGGTTCCAACTGTCCCTCTTCGTAATTACTTTATAATTGACAAGCAAGAAACCTAAAATTAATTATAACTGAAAAGAAGTACACACAATCATTTAAATCATTTAAATAAGTACCAGAAAAGTGTAAGCACAATTACAAAAACATAGAATATAAAGATTGAATATATTTATATCAAAATCTAGAAAGATAATACAAAAATTGAAAAAGAATCAAAATATTAATCAAAAACAATTTCGTCAGCTTGCAAACCAATAATCATACATGGCGCCGAGAAGAAAAGAGATCCCCGCTTGGTAGATATAAATTTTAAAAAAAGTTGTTAGATCATCTGTATTGAATAGTTAGAATTAAAATTTAAGATAAATAATACAATGTACTTTCATAAATTGAAAAAAAAAAAAAAAAAAAAAAGTTCAAAAATATTAAAAATAAAATAAATTAATATTGCATAGATAATATTTTTTAAAAAGAAAATATGAGCAAAGATAAAGTAAGTAAAGCGAAAAAGTAAACATAAGTAAGGAAACAAAATTAATAATTTAAAAATTTTCAGCAATTTAAAGTTTTTTTTTTTCAGAATTTTTTTTAAATAATTGACTTAAATAATTTATTCTCTTTTGGGATTCTTATATTTAAAATGGTTTTTAATATTATAAAGGGCTTTTAGTTATTTTTTATTTATCTAGAAGAATTGACTTGAAGAATAACACTGTGAAATTTAACTAAAATTTTATTAACATCACAAAAATTGTTAACATTTTTTTATATTAATGAAGTTATAATTATATATAACTTTTAAAAATAGGAATACTCATGCTACTCTTCCAGAAGTGTATCTTGTGTATGACCATTTAAATTTTCATTCTTATTATACATATATTACTGTTTACTTTGTTATATTAACAATTTTTTAAATACATATCTAAATACTCAGCTTCAAGCATATTATTAATAGCTTATAATAAATTTAAATGAGATGGCTGAAATGATAAATAAAATTTAAAATAAGTGTTATACTTATTTTGAAATTTAAAGGATCATCGAAAAATCTGAACAAAATAAAAGAACAATAATGTACATAATTTTGTTCAAAGTCTTAGTACATATTAGCAAAACTTTCAGTAGCAGAACCACCTTGTAGTATACCTTTTAATTGTTTATATTTTTCCTTATTAAATATGATATAATTTTACTTCAGAAATATGTTAAGTATTTGAATTTAAAAAAATGCATTTAATAATATTAAATTTCTCACAAATAATCATAAGAACTTTTATGTGATCTTCAATATCTATAGAATGAAATAGATGCCCCAAATCAAAACTATCGATGTATCAAATTTCTTTATTTTTGTATAATTAACAATATTATACTTATTTTTAATAATGGAAAATTAAAAAATAAATAAATACTCAGTATATAAAAATTCTTGGTGATGGACGATTAAAACTGACTCGGAATGCTGGAACATTAATAGTAAAATAGACTTGTCAAATCCAAAAGACTTTGCGAGCCGTTTAGGAAACGCATTTCATTCCTGCGGGTTTATATACGTGCGTATGCGTGTGTGTGGGATGAATTCGATTTATCACCTTTTTAATATGGGCTCTTTTAACGTCAATTTAAATTCTTCAAGTTAGAAACTACAACAGCTTACACTTCTCTAGTCACAGGAAGTGACTAATCCTCCCGAATCCCATTGGAGATATTAAGAACATTTTGCAAAAAATTAAAAATAAAAATTAATGAATGAAATGTTTTCGTACGAAATATAATTTAAGAACTGTCCTGCAGTTACAACATAATGCTGGTGCTAAATTCTTAGCTATCAAAAGACACTGGAATCATATGGTTCTGTGTCATGGTTTATAGGGTTAATTGCAAACAAATTAACTGCTGATATTTCGCATGATCCGCTCGTCGCATTCCCTCCCCGTGTCTAGTAATGCATTCTTCCGTAAATTTGCTGGTTAGGTGTACAATGTGTTTGCCTACTCTCGCAAGACGGCCCATGTACTTCTTAAAATGAGCTCAACTTTGTAATTTTTTCTGAACAGGAATAAAAAGAAGAAAAATTGTGATGACATTTGAGTCAATGTACTAAGATATTTCCATAGAAATGGAATATGATACAAAAGACTCATGATGGAATGCTATTTGGTACTTTTATGTGCAATAAAAGAAAAATTTTTGGTTCAAATGAGCCAGCTCCATGAGATGGCAAGGCCTTGTACTAAAGGATTGCAAAATTCTGTGACCGAATATTGATATTCAGGTATTTTCTAAAATAACTGAAACAAATGTAGTTAATTTCGTTAATATATGTTTGGCATCAAATTGATCATTTATAGAACCTATATAGTTATTTCATCACACACTATTAAATGTGATACGTATTTTATTCTAAAAATTCTTTTTTATCCGTATCTTTAAGAATATTTCATTTTAAAACGTTTTTCTGAATTTCACTTGGTGTGTGTGTGTGAGTGTGTGTGTCATCAAATTTTCGATCGTTAATTTAACCAACTTCCCATCAAGCTAGAGCTTTGAAATTTTGGGAATCGTTCGTACTCGCCTAACAATGCAATATTTAGACGTTTGCGACAAGTTTTAACTAATATTTCAATAATTTTAATAAATCAAAATATTTTTTCCTCTCGGCGCTTTTAAGATTGAGGAAAAAATTTCTTTCCCCCTCTGGAAACACCGGGCACTCCCCACGCCGCATGAGGTATGGTAAAACTTTTGTACTCACAAAGGGGAGATACTATCTCCCCTTTACTATATCCGAGATAATAAGGGTTGCTGACTTTTAGTCAGTAATCATTCGCAAGAAAGAAAGTTTCCAATATTTGGCGCCATGTCTTATCACAATAATTTTTTCTGATTTCTGGTTCCCATTTTTTTTTTTCAATAGAATGACTTACAAACTTTCAAATACATGTTTTAATTTTATGAGTATAATGAATTTTTTAATACGCTCACAAATGTCTCTTTTAAAGTAAATTTTAAAGTTAAAAATAACTAACTGTTTTAACTAATATTTCAATAATTTTCTCTAATAAACTTTACCACCATATAAAAACGTTGTTCTTAAAAACGTTGGTTTTTATATCGAATTATTATTTATTCATTATTATTTTATAAATGTGGCCGAATGTGTTTATTTTTATTTAATTTAAATTCAAACTGAAAAATTCTTTTTGAGAATCATTTAGGGTGCATTTTACATTGTTAATGTTGCATAAAATATAATCAAAATTAAGATTCAGTTCCGCAATTAACTTTTATTTTTCCGATCAATATTTCATGAATGATGTGTTTTAGAACGTGTCTGTAACTTTACTGAAAACTACAACTTTTCTCAGGTTTCTGTAATAGTTAACAGAAGAGAAAAATCAATGATTTTGATTTATTTCTAAGTATCAATATGGGCTTATATCAGCTCAAGAACGTTGTTTTAAAAAAATAACTGTCAACTTGAGAAAAATGAAATATATCATGTCATGGTTCATTGAAATGTGTTTTAAACAAGTCATTCTGGATGCTGTTTGATGATCAAAAATTTAAAAGAAAATATCTCCGATCCTTATAAAGTGATGTCAAAATGCCAAAAAATTTCTTTTTCGGATATTCCTTATTTAAAATTGTTTTCAAAGAATATTACATGGGAGTATATTCAAACCTACTATAGATATGATTTATGGCGATGTATTAGTTTTAAGGGGAAAAAAGCCTTATTTATTTTATAATTCTTTTTTACATATTACAATACATTTCGAAATAAATATAATTAATTATTATTTACTCTAAACATGAAGAAAATCCGATGACGGGAAGGAGTACTATTGATCAAGATTTATTCCATGGTGTTCACAATTCTATTTTATAAAATAATTATTCATTGAAGTTAAAATTAAATTAAATCAGTGATCTCTAATTAATAATTTTGATGAATATTTAAATTATTTTTATTTTGATAAAAATTTTAAGTAACAAAACTTTAAGCATAATGTCTTCCAAATATTTTAATTAATAAAACTAATTAATAAACTGCTAAGAATTTTGGCTATCGAACTAAATTACAAAACATTTTTATGCAAACGTCCATGATATACAATTATTTCTTTTCGAGAATTTTTTAAAATTTTACCAAGTTGATATAATTAATGTTATTAATCAACTTATCCATTTGAATATTTTTTTAATTTCACTAACTGCTGGTTTATTTTTATTACATAAATCAATAATTTTCAGAAAGAGAGTAAATAATTATTCTATACAAATAGTAAAATTACAAATTCTCTATTTTTTTTTACTTAATTTTCTTCAACTTTTAATTTTATCTCAAAAATCTGCAATCTTAATTTATACACCAATAATAAATAAATAACTTTAAACTCGATATCTCCAAAGAGGAGATATGGGACTTTAGGTGCTAGAACTGCATAAAAATTAAGTGCCTTTGTCTCAATATATTTTCTTCCCTATGCGACATAATTACATATATTTAAAGCTACCATAAGACACAAAAATAATTTTAATATTCAGAGTTAAAAGCATTTCTTTGCAGTGAGTTTTTAAATGCATTCTCTCATTCACTTTTTACATGCGCAGTGGCTCATAAAATTGATCATACATCACCTACTTCCTTTTTCAAAGTGTAAAGCAATATTATTATTAAATATTTATTAAAGTTTCATATTTATTGCAATAATGAAATGTACATTACGAAATGTATTAGACTAAGAATCAAAAATGAAGAAGTGATAATATTTTAATAACCATAATATTGACGTTGAAGTCACAGATGTATAAGTCACAAAACAGGACGTACACATAGTATAAGTAACGAAAATTTTTCCTTAAAATTAAATTAATATTTCGCTGCACTCCGTTTACGTTTAGTACACATTCCAAGCAGTCCTCATTAATTTGAAAGATTTCGCAAGTCACACTGGATAATTTTGCCCATAATTCTTGTAATACTGTTTGTGTGTTTTTTTTCTCCTAATTTTTCGCCTTTGAATTGATTTTTCAACTGATACCACAAGTTTAATATTTCAATATGATTAAAGATAGAGGTGGTGTATTTAATTGTATTTTATATTTGCACAACACAACCATAATTTAACAATTTTAACTTTACATTTTGGTTCGTTATCTTGTTGAAACATACAATATGACTCTTACCCTAATTTCTAAAGAATAATTTAAAGCACTTAAATCTAAATTATTCTACGGTACATCCAAGTATTTTTTTTTCTTTATCAATGAAATCTAACTTAGTTTGATTTTCTCATGCCTTTTGCAAACATACAACCGTATAAAAGAGCCAAACCACCTTTCATGCTCGACAGTGATAATGGTGTTTGGGGAAAGAGTTAAAAGTTAGAATTCCTTCAAACATATTATCAACTATCACTTACAAAAACATAGAATTAACTTTTATCCCTAAATATTACGTTATTCTAAAAATATTGATGCTTCGAAATAGGAATTTTAGCAAATGTATTTTCTATATTTGCTTTGGAACTGAAGGAATTTCTTCTAGCTACTCAACCACTATAATTTCCATCTCTGAGTAATCTTCCGAGTTATTTCTGCAGAAACATACCTTTCAAATTATGTAAAAGTAGATGAGATATTTTCACAGCGCTCACTTTAGTTTTTCTAACATCTGGGATGATATATTTCTCGGTCATCGAGCTGAAAGACTCTTTTTTTTCCTATTCCAAGTTTATTTGCAATTTGCACAAACTTTTAATACTTCTGGATATTGTTTTTTTTTGTACCCATCCGTGACTATGTTGAACTTCCTTTGCAGTATTACGTAGAAACTTACCTCAGATATAAGAATGATAATTTTTTGAATTTCAATATTATTTTGAGTTCTGAAGATCATTTTTACAACTAAAAATAGTTTTTTCCTTCTGAAAATCAAATATTAGTACTTTAAGAAAACAAAATTGTCACACTGATTGAATCCTTTAAAATAATTGCAGCAAAATCACAGTTTTATAAGATGCATACACAATTTTGTGATCTTGAAATTTGAAATTTTGTTGTAAAAATTGTTAATTAAAATATTATCGATCATTCATTTTTGTTTTTTTTGTCAAAGATTTTGTAACGCATGTTTTATAGTTCTTTTAAATATTAAATTTTAGTGAGTATTGAATTATATTGTTTTCGCCTTTTCATAAACAGAATGGTTGGTGTATACTCAATTTTGGTAGCCATTGTACATCTCCCCCTTTTTTTTCATCACCAATCCATCGGTGATCAAATTCACTTCTCTGACTCTAATGTAATGAATAGTTATCGTCCTTTAATTTTATTTTCTTATCCAGTTTTATTTCAATTTTTTTCTGAATTAATGAATACTTAGATAATTCTTTCATTTAAATTAAAGCATTATTTTCAGGTTTTCTAATCCTGACAGATTTTATTAGGCTACTTTTGGATTAACGCGATGTTTTGATATCGTCTACATTAGTAACTCTGGGGAGCAATTTTAGAAAGTTTACAATAAGTGAGAGTTAGATGTAAATATAAATTGCTTGTTTCGATTATATTTAAATTCATTATAAGAAGTCATAATATTATTCGAGGTATATAATTCTTAAATGTTATGATGCATATATTTTTTTAAACAATCTTTCACGTACTTCAAAGGAAATTAGACTTTTCCAATCTACAATAAATGTTGCATTAACTAAGCTTCTTCTGGCCTTACTTCGATTTTTTGATGCTTTCCTAACAGAATCTTCTCTCTAATCCAACTGATGTGGAAAAACTTACTCTTCAGTTAATTAATTTGCTTAAAACTAATATAATTTACAGATTTATCAGGCCAAAGTAATTCATATACAGGGAGATAGGAATTTCGATCATAAATGTGAATTGAATGAGAATGACTAATCACTCAAAAAAAAATCCATTATTTTGTGCTTTCATTAAATTTATTGATACAATTAAATTTAAAGTTGACACTTACATAATTGTACATATCTAGAAGGTTGATGAGTGGTGCTCCAACGTAGAATTTGATGAAATGCGCTACATTGTTGTGCGTGTCTGTGTGTCTGCGAAGTGTGTGTTGAGTGTTTGGTGAAATCGAGAACGTGTCTGTAGAATTCCCGTGTGTGACTGTGAGCAATTTTGGTGAACCTCTTATTTAAATGCATTGGGATGCAGGGTTGTCGCAAAGAGAAAGAAAGCGTTTCTATCTCTCGATAGAACCGATCACATTCCTGAACATTAAATTTGCAATATTAACTCTCTTCGGGTATTTCTTCTGTAATTTCACGAGTCCAAGAGGGACCATCTCAAATTAAAAACAATTGTTCCATGATCGGGGGGACCACGTATCACAATAATAGTTTTGGATTTCTTTCCAGGGAATAATAAATATCACGGATTTATTGTAGCCCTGCTGATCATTGGGGACTTGAAACAGCAACATTTTAAACAGTATAGACAAGAGCTAGGTCTATTTCTGAAAAAGTTATTTTTTTGTGTATTATCATAGTAACGAAACAGGCTAGGAGGTTGGTCTTGGAATGTTAAACATAAAAGTTTCACGCAGAAAATTTTCTTTTTAATCTTTTAAACGCTAGCAGAGATGCGGTTTAATATATAAGCTGCCAATTTTATCGTTTCTGTGATTTATATAATTAATATTTGTATCTAACTGAGAAATATTTGTAGGATAAACAAAAAAAAAAAAAAAAAAAAAAAAAAAAAAAAAAACAACTCACAGGTTTATAACTGGTTCAAAGGAATGGGATGAAAAGCTTTATGAGAAAAATTACACAATTATTTGAATCAAATTTTCTTTTTAATTGCTTCAATTTGCATAAAAATGTTTGGAAAAAAAAAACCCAACATTTTTTGATGAAAATGGTTAGAAATTTAATTTCTTAAATAAGGTGAACTGGTAAACTTATATTAAAAGTGAAAGAATTTTTAAGTACTTAGTATTTCTTACTCTAAATTTTTTTCAGAATGAAAGAATTAAATGAAAAATTGCAGGATTTAAAAGGGATGGCGTCTTACAGATAAAAACTAATATTATAAATTGTTGCAAGCGAATATATTTGAATTACATTAAATTTTTTACATTTAAAGACAATATTTGGTGCTATATTTTTGATAATTTGCTAAGAGAAAAAATAGTTTTTACGAGTAAGAACTTCTTACAAGAATGTACGAATAAAAAAAAAATGATACTATTCCCATTTAAATCAAATCTAAAAGCATATTAATTTTTCTAAGAATAAATATAATTTCAGCCCATATGTTCTTTTTGTTAGTCTGTCATGGAAGAAGATTCAAGAATAACTATAAGGTTGCTACTTTTTTTAACCACTTAAATTTTTGAAATGAAGATTTTATCGCTTTTTTCTCACTCTTTTGTGTTTAAACATTTGGCATTTCCCCCTTTTGTATTTATATCAACTTCTAACATTTTTGATTAAACTTTGCTCATTGTAATTCTATTGCGGAGAAAGCTATTCAAAATAAAAAGTCAAAATTTTGTTCTTTAATTCAGATTTAATATTAAGATTTCAAAATTCATGCAGGTAATTTTAAAATACTATTTTGATTGAATACGAGATTAAATTGTTTTAAATAACTTTACCCAAGAGAAGCTAATTTTTTTTTTGCAAAACTTCTTTAAGCAATTTCAGAAATGAAAATTATTTTTAAACAGGTAAGGTATAAATAAAATATTTAATCAAAAGAAATTTAAATAAATTTAGAAATACATCTACGCCCATAGTGATTAAGAACATAAAGCTATATTTTCTTTGAATGAAACAATTTTATTTGAAAGACATTGAAGCAAAACATTATAACCATTCTCAGAACATGAACAATTGCCTTTTGTTTTCATTTCGAATTCCGACTCGATTTTTCCAAAGCTTGGTAACTTCAATTTCCGTTCAATTTCCTCTTTTACAATGAGGCTATTGTTTTAAAACAACACGAGTTTGGCATTTCTCAGAATATTCTAAAATTAAAAATACCAATAACCAATTGTAAGCTTCATTTTACACAAGGAATAACAGGAAATGTTAACTATGTCTCAGGATTATTTCCTTTGATATAAAAGGCCTTTTAGTACTTTTAAAATGTTTGGCGAATTTGAAAATCCTCAATCATTTGTGGAAAGTTTTCTCCGCTTTTATTAAGTCATAAATATTAGCTTCTCTGAGATATCAAATTTTTCTTCGACATGAAATTAAATATTACTAAAATTATAAAATATAGATATATTAAGAATAACTCAAATGTAAAATTCCTGTAACACTAATGATGATTGACAGTTTTCAGTAATTTGTTACAAACATTCAAATGAAGATCACTGTATTGAATAGAATAATTCAGAATCGATATTCTCTCCTTTGTTTTCTCAGTAGTATTTTTCTCTTTGAGCGTATTAAAGGAGCTTAATAGTTTTTCGTTTGTTGACTTTAGAACGAACCATTTATTTTATGTTATAATGGCATGTTTGGGGTTAAGTGAAATTTTCTAAATTGAATGGTTGAATCTATATTGTTTTAGTTAACAAGAGTTTTGAATTACAGAGCAATGTTTACTTAAAGATTTATGAGACTGATGAAAATGAATCAATAAGAGTAGCTTTCTAAATTTCAAGTCTATTATAAATATGTATTATTTGAATGATAATTCTAAAACAGGAGAGATAACAAAATTTTTAAAATGTTTTTATGGTGCACATAAAGTCGAATTCTTAAAGTCTACGAACATATTATGCCCTGTAATAATTAGTAATCTATAACCTTAAGAATTCTAATCTCATAATAATATAATAAATTTGATGTAAATAATAGAATAAAGAAAAGTTGAAAGGAAAATTCTTCTAGATATCGCGAAACTCAAATGATTGTCCTTCAAAATCATACTTTAATGACTTGAAAACTATCCACTTAATACATGTTTGAGCAGATCCTGGATCTAATTGTTATAAATGTAGTAAATTTATTAGTAATTTCATTAGAATTTATTGAAAAACTTTTTAATTTAATAATTGGAATTTTCCCCTTTAAGTCATCTTAAATCTGTTTCATGTTTAATTTATAACAAATGTTATTCGCGATACTTCCCAATTACGAGATCCGTTGCCAATAACTCTCGTGTTACTTCTAGTGCGACGTTAATAAAACCAAATCAAACCAAAAACTCGAAACTTCCTTTAAACATCTGAAATTTCTTTCTAACTTTATGTTTAATTTCTAACTTCCATCCAATAAAATGACAAGTGATTGTCCAAATTAAATAAATCGTAGAAGTGGTGTGAATAAATATAACCATGTAGTATAGAAACGAGAAAATTGAATTGACAGAAGGTTACGGTAATGGGAAGAATGTTTGTGTGAAATCGCGAGAGTTTCTTCCATGTCAACATGATCTGTTAAGAATAGGATCCGAGGCTGTCTGATTTACTATTTGGAAGAATTCCTCGCATAGTATTCCGGTAAGCGTATTCTTTGATAAATTACAGAAGTTATTAGTACTCGCAACAAGGGACATGGAACTAGTTGTGTGAGAGCATTCCCCTTTTAGATAATCAACAAACTCTATTTTGAAACATAACTGACTGCATTACTGAAGTGTTGGCTTGTGAGTATTTTATTTATTCAATATGTGTTTGAACTTAAGTTGAAATTTAGATTTGAGATTCGAGTAACATTTACTCGTAAGATGACAAATGAGTCAGGGAATAGGATTACGTCCCAAATTTATGTTAAATTTTTTCAAAACCAAGCCTCGATTAAACATCTTTTGTTTAGCTTAATCTTTAATACTCGTAATACAGCTGTACAATATCGAAATAAAATTTTTATGCTAATAGTACCAAAAGAAATTTCTATCTCCCAGTGAAAAATTGTATAAATGTTTCAATTTTGTTTCAGACTCGTGACACAATAAACTTAACTAATGTCACAAAACATCGAAGCGAGTTGTTTGCATTTGAAAATTTCATTCAAATATTCAAATAAATAAAAGCTAACAAGTCGGTCTCAAAATTCTAGTGAATAATGGAAAACAAGGCTTTGAAGATGACATTGAAATTCAAAAGCTATCAGTGGCACCAACCCTTCTTCAAAGTTACGAAATCCATGGCATATTCAGCGACTGAGAATCGGTAGCGAACTAAAGTTTCTCTTTATTAGATTATTGATATTAAACCTATGAATTCCGAAATTAACTGAATTTTCAATCAACAAAGAAGCCAAATGATCGTAGAGTGGAAAAATCAGAAGAGAGAATATTACGATTAAGAAATAATTAAAATAAACTAACTGACAAAACTATGAATGACAACAACATTTTGACAAACTATGAGTTTATTAAATCCTAAAGGATTCAAATTTACAAAAGATTCACATACCTGAAATTAGAAAGGTGGACGCGGTGCCCCGACGCAGAAACGGTTTTCTTAATTCGCGCTATACGTGGTATGATGAGTGTGTAAGTTATGTGTAATGTTTGTACTAAACTGCAAATGACACCTTTTAAGGGAGGTACTGAGGTTTCCAGGGAGAGAGGGAAAAACATCAAACACGATATACCATATTCTTTATTTTTTTAACAAGTGGTAATAATGAGGATGGTATGAAAAGTTACCATCCTAACAAAGATGCAAGACATCTTTTCTAAACATTTATTTTTATTTTTCTACATAGTCTCCTTGTAAGTCTACACACTTCTCCCATCTCTTTAACCCGTTCAAATAGTACTCGGCGTCTATCTATGCAAAATAATTGTTTACGAAGGAGATGGCTCCTCATTTGACGAAAATCTCTGTCTTCCGAGCCCAAATTTTAGATTAGGGAACAAAAAGAAGTCACTCGGGGCTAGATCTGGTGAGTAAGGAGTTGATCAAGTTGTTCAAACCGTAATTTATGGATTTTCACCATAGCAACAGCTGATGTGAGATGGCGCATTGTCTTGTTGAAACAATTTTTTTTTATTTCTACAGATGTGGCAATTTTTTCGCAATTTCTACATTCACCTTGTCAAGTAATGATACGTAGTATACTCCTGTAATAGTTTTTCTGTCAGCTGATTATGATAACTTCCATGATTATCCTCCCCAAAAAAAGAGTCGGCATCACTTTCCAGACGAAAAAACAATTTTTCCTTTTTTGGAGCCGATTTCCCCTTCGCAGTCCACTGTTTGTACTATATTCTTGTTTCGAGCGTTTAATGGTGTTTCCAAGTTCTCTCTACAGTAATTAATCGGTTCCAAAACTCTGTTTTATTGCGCCTAAACTACGTCAACAGAGCGTTGGAATTGTTCATTCGTTTTTGGTCTAACAAAAGCAAACGCGGCACTTAACCCGCGAACAACTTTGTCGTGCCTAAATCTTCATTCAACATGTGACAAACACGTTCTTTGGACATATTCATAACCTTTGCTATCTCTCTCGCTTTAGTTAGATTATTTGGTTATTATCGTTCATCTAGCATTATTTGGTGAACTTTAGTGATGCTATTGTCAGGGTTACAGTTACTGTACTTCCGGAATATTCATCGACTCCCAAGCTGGTACGGTTACGTTAAATTCAGCTTCCCAAAATTTCACGATGGTCAATAATAGTTTCCTTAGGCGTATTGCCTTTCAGAAACAAATATTTAATTATAGCTCAATACTAGAACTTTTCCTTTTTCTCAAAACACCCACATTGATTCGCTCAAACGATTGTCAAACAACAACTGCGAGTGAAAAATGACTGAAATTTTGATGAATACCAGTCAAAAAATGTGCAACCACATTCCTTAACTTTTATTGACGAATGCTGCTCTCTTCACATAAAGGTCGGAAACTTTTCAGTCCACCCTCGTATTATATGGATAAATAAAAATTATAAACGTCAACGACACAAGAACCTTGAGCAATGACGTCACTGTTATGGAGCGACAAATCAAGATCTAATTATGTGTAGCCAACTTATGACAAAGTGTGGGTGTGAAGATTTCTTGGTGAACACTTTTTAATGACTGTATCGAGCAGCAAATTAAATTCGGGGCTCGTGCCATAATGCTTTGGGATTGTATTTTATAATTTAACTTTAGTTCTTACCTGTGCAAGGAATTCTCTAATAAAAAAAAACTCTCGAGTATCTAGACATATTGGACAATTACGCACTACCAGTATTGTGGCAACAGTTCGGAGAGGATCGAACTCCTTTCCATACTGTATGGCCTGTATAAAGGTATTTTGCTGACAATGGTGATCAAGAACTGGATTGGACTGTTCGAAGTCCCCCACCTGAATCACACATAGTAACTGTGGGAAGTATATCATCGACAGAAATTGAGGCCACAACTTCCGAAATTTTCGACAGAACTGACCGGTATTCATCTGCAATAATGGTGTGGAATTCCTGTTGCAACATTCTTGTTGCTCTGGGACATTCTTCCTCACTGAGTGACAGCAGTTATTTCGGAAAAAGGTGGCCTAACCTCGTGCTAGTTCTTGACTTACCTGAGGGTGGAAAATGATGTACGTGTCCGGAGTCTTTTGATCACACAAACGCAGAGAAAGATAGAGATAAAAATAAGGTGACACTATAACATCTCATAGAATAATCTTAACTGAGAACTTTTTCAAAATTTTTCTGGATAACAAAATTTAGAATAAAATGCAAAGTTGAAATATACACTTATATTGAACTTTCTAGATATAAGTACAGAATTATGTAAATGTTAAACGAAATCCAATTTTAATAAGAAACTATCCATGAAAAATGGATATTTTACACAAATAATAAGCATTCCAGACAAGGGCTGTCGCCAAGTCAGACAGAAGTATCGACCTTTAGGTCTGAAAATTTATTGTAATTCACAGACTTCGCGATTATATAAAAATGAAATTAGAAGTTTACAGACAAGTTTGCTAATAGGTATTGGTTCTGAAGAAATTACTTATTAATTTTTTTTTAAATTTTTTTTTGAGATTAGTTTTACGTTTATTGAATAAATGACTTTTATCAAGGTGCGAGTCTCAAGTACTTATAACTTTATTAAAATAATTTGAAACATATCCAAGTGAAACTTTTCTTACTACAAAATTTGATGAAATTTGGATACAATTTTTTTAATTGGAAGAAGGCTTCTTTCTGTTTTTTAAACATTGAAACATTGTATTGGCTACCAAAATAAAGACAAAATGTTTAGGAAATAAACGAAATGGATTCGTTTCCGAATACTTGTTTTAATTTCACAAATTTAGTTTTTAAATTCCATCTTAAAAACTATATAAGATATTTGCCTCAGATTTTTTTTTGTCTAACTTAATTTATATATAAAATCTTTGAGACTTATATTTTCTGTTTAGAAATATTGATTTTGTATATATTGAGGATCAAGAAATTATAAAAATTAATTTGCTTTAATAATTATAACAGCGAACACTTTCTTAGGTGTAGTAATATATGAGGGTGGTTCAAAAAGTACCCGTGTTAGGAGTGGAGAATGAAAAGGAGTAATTTACTGTAATATTGTCCACTGATTGTTTTTCTTCTTTCTAAGAAGTCAATAAGTATATATATAATTCCCTTTTCATAACAAAAATCTTCACCGCAAAATTTTCGGCTGTTGAGGCCATTTTCACCTTCTTTGGAGAAGATTGTTGCTTATTTTTTCGGTGTATGAATGGTGAATTGAAGCCGTATCGATCGTGACAACTCGACGTAAAATGATGATCACAACTCGACGCGGCAACAATCACATTTTTAATTGGAAGTAAATTGAAGCCAATTGAAAACTGTTGTATGAATCAGTGCTATATTTGTTTTAGCCTTATTGAAATAACGCAGAATACAATGGTAACACCAACTTGTTTTAGAAACTCTATGTATTGTTAAAAACAGTTACTTTTTGAACTACCTTTTACCATGATTTTTTGAAATACAAGGTATGCAAACCTTAAACTAAGAAATACGAATGAAATTTTGGCACGCGAGATTTCCTTTATTATTCATAAAAAATAATTGTCTCAGGAAGTTCCTTAATTCGTTAATTATAATAATTAATTATTGATAAAACTCAATGAAATGATACAATTTAAAGACAACTCACGAACTTTCATTAAAATATTGCATATGGAATTAATATTTTCTTCAATATTTAGATGAATTATTTACATTTTTTCAATAAACTGTATTTCATTATAGCAAAATCTGTTGTTAATAACCTTGATTATACCGAAACGTTGAAAATAAGTATCGTTAAAATAAAGAGTAAAAATAATCTTGAATAATTTAAAAAAAAAATATAAGTAATTTTGAAAAAAGTACAAATAATCTTAAGTAATTTAATTAAATTTTTATAAATTTCGCGTTTAATCTTGAGAATAATTGTCATTATAATGTTCGTAATTAACATTATGTAAATTATAAGCATTTAATAAAACAACTGAATTTAGATTATATGAGATAAACAATTTTTGAGTGAAATAAATAACATTTCGGGATTGACAAGGGAGGCAAAAGAGAATTTATAAGTTTTTAAGAATTATTTCTATATAAAAATGGAAATAATAAAACTGTAATAAAATGCAATCGAAATGAGTAATTAAGGCGGTACAGAGTAAAAGGAATACCTCAAAAATACCGTAAAAGACAATTACTTGATATAAAACGAAAATGTATTTTTTATCACCTTAGAGTACAGTTGTCACTACTGGTAAAACTTAACTTTCGAAATTAGTTGCGGTTACATAACTTTTTCCATGAACAGTCATTTTTAATTTCCGCATAGAATATCATAATTCTACTGCGAAAAAAAAAATCAAATTCCCCAAACATAATTGATATTTACTATTAATTTTCAATTCCTGAAGTCAGCATGATTTATCGAAAACATGACGCGTTTTATTTTATTTCTTTATTCATATTATAAGACCAACTGATTCAAAAGAAATAAATATTCAGTTGACAGTTATAAAGCTAATATTTTGACTTGGGGGAAGAAACTAAAAACTGTATTTAATTTTTTGTGTTACAAAAACGATTAATGTTTATTTTAAGGGATCGGATAAAAGTCTGAAACCAAATACATGAATGAAATCAGAACGTCTGAATCGACTAATAATTTATCATAACATCGCTTGA
>BMAW01113653.1:454519-549253 GCA_019974015.1 Nephila pilipes
ATTACATTTAGCTTTTATAGATTCAATTTAATAATTTATGGTTTACTTTGTTTTAATTACATTTAGCTTAAATATATTCAATTTAATAATTTATCGTTTCTTTTAATTTTAATGTCGGAAAAGTTTACTATTGTCCTTTTCTCGATGTTTCATCGTTTACTTTAATTCTTTTATATTTAGTTGAGTAATTTAATAATAATTATAAAAAAAGTGCACCTTTGTGGCTATATCTGTTCATTGCAAAACTGTGTATAGAACTTTTTATTAATATATTTTATCATTTTGTGTTTCTTATTGGCTGCCTAGTTTGTTTTAGTTTTATTAACGTCGCACTAGAAGCAACGCGAGGACTATTGGCAACGGCTGCATGTGTATAAATTGCATAATAAGTTTTAATGTAACTGAAAATTTTATTCTTTTGCGTTTCATTCATATATAATATATAGGGTTATTCAAAAGGATCAATCCGGTTTCAAATTTCCATATTTTCATAAATAAACACAATAATAGTCATCGTCGCTGACTCGTTGCCTGCGGTTTTCGTTGAGTCGTGAGTTCAAGCCTTGATGCCACTAATAAATACCCATCGTGTAGTCTGATCATCGTCTGATGCACGGAAAACCTGTCGAGGCTCAAAGTCCTTCTGTTGGCGGGGTGTGTAAGTTAGGAGGGGGCTGTTCATTTGTCGTCTTTGTCACTTGACCGAGGTTTAAAATTACGAGCTCCATCGCCAATATACCTCATGTTGCTTCTAGTGCGACGTTAATTAATCCAATCAATCAATCAGAATGATGAGTAATACATGATTACAAAGCCCATATATTGAAGTGTTTTTTTTTTTTTTATTAATGTTCGATATAACTTCCTTTAGTTACACGTGTAATGCCAATTAGATATGAGATTTCCTGCCAAACACGTTGTTGTCAATGGTAATGGATTGTACAGCAATAGCAATCCAATATTTAAACTCGGATAAATTTGTGGGTTTTGGTGGATCATACACTTTATCTATTATAATCATCCTGATGAAGAAATCGCATGGGGTATCGAGTGATTAGACATGGGAATCGAATATTTATTTAGGTGGCCAGCTGTGTAACGTCAAGTCTTCTGGTTCACTGTGACCGATTCAGCTTCTAAAACATCTTTCGTGAAATAGCTTCACGAAGAACACACAAGGACCATCTGTTTTCCCACAATATAGAAATTCCAGAAATTCATTTGTATTCCTTCATGTTCTTATTCTATGTCATTTATCTTTGAAAATATGGAATTACGATATTGGATGAATCATTTTGAATATCCCTGCATGTTAAACATATAATTTTAATGAAATCACAATCTTCTCGGTTTTAATAATAATATGTTAGTATATAATGATTTTGTATCGCAAACTATTAACATAATTGTTTTTGCAACTAACAAAAATTCTTAATTATTATAAACAATCATTATAAATAGCACCTTCTTTTGAAGTTTAATGTCTTATCGCTGTACTATAAGAAGTGTGATAAAATCTTTTAAAACGCACACTATTAAATATAGAGTTAGAATTTTTGAATGGTTTTTAAAAATTTGAATATGCTGTGAGATAATTATTATTATACTTCGGAAACGCTTGGATTAAAATGTAATGAAATGAGGTTTTCATTTGTTTTCAAGATTTAAATGATAACCTTTAAGTGCGTGTTTCCTTTAATTAAAATTATTTCCTTCTCAAATGTCTGAACAGGTCCGCAAGATAACCCTTTAACGCATAGTAGAAGCTGTCTGGAAAACATTTCTGTATCGATGTCCGCTATGCAAGCAACGCAGTTTGAATAATTAGCATGGGTTTGAAGACGAGTAACTTCATCATTAGTTCACACATAGTGACATGATATGTATAGCAATTGGGACAGTAAATTCTAACGCTGCTGTGTTACGAGTGTGTATATATGAGCGGGTCGACGCTTCGCGAATTTTGTGTATCCAGTGAGAGAATTCGATGTTAAATAATTATCTGAGGAAACTGTTTGGTATTCCCATTAACTGTGCTGAAGGAAATATTATTTTAGAGATTCCAATTTAGAGTTTATCTTCAAATAGCTTAATATTTTACGCAATTTCATAAATAATACAGAAATGAGAGAGAGTTTATTGAAATTTGCAAACTAAAGAATTTACAGAGAAATAGAGAAATCTCCGATTCTATTATATAATGAACATTGATATGTCACGTACATTTTTTCGAGCAGATCACAAAGATATTAAGAAGAAATTAAAATTATAGAATGTTTTAAAATAATATAATTTTTTAAAATAGAAAAAAAATGTAACATATAATTACTTATGTGTTAATTACCCTTTACTAATTCTTAGATAAAACCTATAGAATGACATTTATTGATATTTCAAAAAAGAATTTATTTCTGTAATTGCTTTTTGCCTTTAAGAATACATATTAATATTTATATTAATTTTAGATACTTAATATCTTTTTAAATTTATTTTTAAATTACAATTGTATTTTTAGTGAATATATATTTTCGAAAAATTATTGCTGAAACACATTAATTTGAATGCTTTTTTGAAAAGTGCAATTTAATCAAAAAAAGCAATAGTTAATGGTTTTCTTGGGTAACCACTTGGACTGGACACTAAGTCCTAAGGCTATGGAAACGGAGGTTGGCCCCTCTTGATGAGACTTCTTAGGTCCGGGTAAACTGTAGCTAACATCTGTTGGTTCCCTTCAAAAGACGTTATAAAGTGATATACTTTTTTGTTCACTCTTCAATGAAAATTTTACCATACAATCAGATTCTTCTCTCCTTTATTATTATTTTTTTTTATCATTTTTCTATCATAGAGAAATAATATCGGAATTTCTTCTTAAGAAGGGAAATTTGATTATTGTAAATATAACTCAAAAATATACTTTAAAAGGCTTAAGATTATTAGCATATTTTGAAGCACATATAAAATTAAATGGAAAATCAGCGATGAAATGTTTGGCGGGAAATAAGAATAATAATCACGTGCTCTTTAAAAATAAAGGAACTTATTTATACTTTCAAATGATTAGCGAAATTCAAATATTGATTCTGCAAATTTGTATTATATATATATATATATATATATATATATATATAAATGAAAAACGAAAATGAAAAAAAAAATAATAATTTAAAAATCTTGAATCTTATTTAAAAACAAGTAGCTGTAACACAAATATAGAAAGAATAAAAAATACAAAGCCAAGGGAAATTACTATTTAAGTGGAAAATTTAAATAATATAAAGCGGTTATAAAAGAAAAATGCACTAAAAAAACAAAAATAAGACTATAAGAAAAAAAAAGAAAAAGGAAAGAAACATTTAAAAAATGGAAATAAGAGAAAAATAAAGACATTTAATAATGCTGCTGGCTTAGAACTATGGAACGAGTTTATGCATATATTAATAATCAAAGCTTCACACACAGTAATAGCTTTATAAAGAATGACAAAAAATAATATTCAATATCCAATGAGAATGTATACGCACGCATGCACGCATGCACACATACATACGTGTATATACTTATTATCCTTCATTATTTTGATTTTCTTTTTCAAATTTTGGTTTTTTACATTTTTTCAATAATTTTATCTTTTTTGATCATTCTGGTCATTGTCAATTTATTTTTTCACTCAATTTACTTTCTTTTGGAACAGTATTCCTAGAAATTTCTTTATAGTTAAAGATAAATATTTATTTTTATTCATTTTTCTTTGTTTGCAATGTTTTACCTTTTACTTTTATGGTATGGTATATATCTTTTTTACTCAACGGTACTGTAATGGTTTCTTACATATTTTTTCAGTTTCTAATTATTAGAATTACTTCCTAATTTGTTTTTGATTCAAGTATTGGTGTTTCATTGCATATAAATGTCAAATTATATATATATATATATATATATATATATATATATATATATATATATATGATACATCTTGGATAATATTATTTTATCAATGAAATGAAACAAATAAGTGGCAGCCGCTTAGTTTTAATCAGTTCAATGGACAGCCAAGATGTAACAACCATCCAAGGCGGCCTGGCTCAATATAGCCAGAGGAGAGAACGTTTGATTATGTAGACAGCTTATATAGGGGACATGTAAAAGGGAAAGTCTCCGAAAAATTATGTTTAGTCGGCAGAAGTAAAGGGACTCTTGATGGAGTTTAATGCACACTACTTGAAAGAGGAATTCAGTACTTTTGAAATCGGAGGAAAAGGTTTAACTTTAATAAATTGAAATAAAGAGAAAGATAAAAATGTATTAAGTATCATATAAGTTTCCCCCCCTTCGCACAACTCGTACAACAACTGGGCCAGGATTATTAACAAAACGGCGAAGATGAAAATTCTATCACAATTTTTTTTTTTTTAATATCAAGAAATTCTTTTGACTTGTGAATAGCATGGAGTAAATTTTTTTAAAAAACTGTAAATGCACTAAAATTTCAATATAATAAATGAAACAACATAATATGATCAATAACAGAAGTAAAAATATATGTGTCGGAATTTTGTTACTCAATTTAACTTTTCAAAATTACTAAATGGCTTAATAATGGAGATTGCCCACAAAGCATTTTGGAAAAAAGAATGTCGACACAAGCTTGTTTAAAACATCCCTATTATTTGAATTTAACAAGTCAATACTACGTAAATAATGATTACAGTGGTAGTTCTAATGAGAATTTAATGAGTACATTGACATTCAATTTTGAAACAAATCTGAAGTTTACTAATGTTTAATGGACACACTTTAAATATTGGTTTTTAAAGTTTTATTCAAAGTAATTGTTTCTGTTTGTGAGCTAACTAAATCCATCCAAAGAAAGAACATAGTAAAAAATTTTAAGGAAAATTTCATTTTAGCCAAAATGTATACTAGACGAATGAATTCTAACTATGCAACTTAAATCAACTAAATAAAAATCAACCTTATAGAAAAAATATCAAAGTTAATTTTTGTTTTTGCATTGATGAGGATACTTTACCAAATAAACTAAAAATGAGAATGTGAATGCTAACGTTGTATTTTGGAGAAATCTATCGAGAGTGGGAGAAGAAAGGAATAATCTATATAAAACTGGAGAATTTTCGGTGCTTCTTTAAAAAAATATTAACTTAAATTATTAAATTAACATATAAACACATTTTAGATGTGACTTTTGAGGAATGAAGTTTTCTTCATAAGTTGTGTTAAAAAAACATCTCCTCAACAGTCGTCCCAAATCGAATGAAACTTGGTCCACATATTTGAAAATCACTCAGTATGATACAAAGCGAAGGTTTTGAGATACTAGTAGATACATTTGAACACATTGTACTGTCCCTTTCACATAAACATTAATGATTATGTTAAAAAGGCTGTACAATGCTTAATTATTTTTTTAAAATAAGTATTATTGTGAGGCTTGTGATACCTCAAACGGAGTTTTACAGTTTATATAAGAAATAAAAACACATTACGCCCAGTATTTTTAAAATTATACTGCTTTAATTAACATTGAAAATTTTATTAAAATCATATATACATACATGTACGCGTGCGCACGCACGCACGCACGCACACACACACATATCATACGCCACACTTCTATCATACGTCATTATATAATGTTTTTGACTGTCAATTCTTGAAGAAATTGATCTCCAAGCATCTTGTGAGATGAATACTAAAAATTAAAATGCATGTTAATGCTATTAACAAAATCTCCCAGATAAAAGTTTAAGAGGAAAACAATAAACATCGCTATTAAAGTAAGGGAAAAAATAACACATAAAACTGAATTAATTTAAATTATTTTTTTAATATTAATTTTAACATATATTTCAATATATATATTTAACGTGCTTTTATTCGAAGACTGATATTTTCCTCATAACTTATGCCAAAAAACCGGGATGTATCCTAAGCAATTCATATAAATTCAACATTATTCGACACTCTTATCTAATTGAGAAATTCAGTATGTAACAGATAGCAAGGTTTGAGATAGCTATAATTAGTCACATTTTATAATAACTTTCTGTTTAAGACATAAAGCAGTTTTGACGAAAAATGTTAATCGTCAACTTTGAATGCTTATAAGATAAATATTTTTAAAAACAATATTGTTATCGTGTGGTTTGTAACACGTCAGAGGTGTTAAGAAATATTTAGATGAAATAAAAATCCAATATTTCCAGCATTTGTTTTTAATTATGTTGCTAATATTGAAATTTGCTAAAATTACATCAAAAAATACTTATTTTCACATTTTATAAACATACTAGAATTTTCTTACAACTGAAGAACTGCAACTCAAAGATTTACACAAAAAGTAAAAAAAGGTATATACACGGATGAGCATGATCACAGTTATTTCAAGTTCGAATAAAAAGAGGTGAGAAGACACAGAGAGAGTTAAATTTCTACAATGGTAGAACGAAAAGTGGGAGCATCAGGGTTATTTGAATATTACTACTTCCCAATAAGATGTCGGATGAAAATGTCTCTACTACAACGAATGGAGTCAGAGACACAGAGTTTAAACACCAGCGTAAGGTAGGACCTCGAACAAAACCTTTTCAGGAAACGGTCATTGTTGGAATCCCAGGCACTAAGAGATCTAACAATGATGGAATCCACTTCGATTGACTAGTAGCCTTTATATTTGAAGAATTCTAGGAGGGGAGTACATTTTTCTTTCTCCTGCTTGCCTCCTCGAAGGCACCATCCCTGTTTTCAAAGATGATGGTGACATCGATTAGGAAGAGATGGTCGTCGATGGAGATCATAATATCTGGCTGAAGTCTCGTTTTGCTCTCTTGCTTGTTTACGGTGAGCACCTTCCTCCGAAAGCCACTGCCTTTAGAATCCGGTTTTGGACGGTATTATACATGTGTTTCCAGGCTGCTGGATATGACTTACAGGGATTTATGACGTTGGGAACTTTCTTCCCGAGCTCCACAGCGCCTTCATAGCTTGTTGTTGGGGTTTGACTCCCGGTACTTGTTGGCGTTCAGCTGCACCAGGTAAAGTATCGCCCTGTGTATGAATCTCCAATCGACAAATCGAGTATAGTCTCTTTTCGAGATGAAGTGGGAATTAGAGGAGTGCATTGCCAACACTAAAAAACATTATAAAAATTTCGTACTAAATGAAGATAGAAAGAATTTAAAAAATTGCAGCACAGTGGACCTAAACATTTAACAAATGAAAGAAGAAAAAAAAATCTCTTAATTCATATAGTAAACGGGCTAGAAGAAAAAAGAAAAGTTTAAAAGAATAAATAAAATTGACACTATATAATGCATAAAAATGATGTATATACTTCAAGATCCACTATGTCCTCTTGTGGAAAGAAATAGCACTGCAAGTCTTATTATGCACCATACCAGATAAGTAGAACAAAAAGGAACATAAAAATGTGAGTAATAAAAATTAAAAAAAAAAAAAAAAAAAAAAACAGTAATAATAAAAGTTTAAAAAAATACAATAGGAATAAGGAGTAAAAAACAATATATTTTAAAAAGCAAAAAAAAAAAAAAAATTTTAATAACGTGAATCAAAAGAAAAACTAGTAATTATACGTATTACAAAGAAAAATAGCGAAATAAAAGTACAAAAAAAAAAACCCCATTAAAATAAAAAATTTAAAAATAAAAAATAACAATTAGTAAACTAAAAATTTCAAGCAAATTTAAAAATATTGACCAAAAAACTAACTAAAAGCACAAAAAAATGTTATAAAACTAAAAAAAAAAAAAAAAAAAATTGTAAGAAGTAAAAGAAACCATAATAATTATTATTTTTTTCTGCTTTTATAAAAGCTTTACTGTAAAGTAATTTGAGTGTATTTTCTTAGTAACTTCAATGTAATGTACATAGTTCAAATTTTTTTTTTAAAAAAAATCGTGTTACGTGTTTCCGTCCTAGTCCTTTTTGCTTGTACTGTCCATTTTTTTGTGCTTGGATAGTCAGATATGTATATTTATTATCTGTTTGTCTTTTGGAATATTTATGTTTGTTTTGTGAGGTATATGATCAATATGCGAGGCGTATTCGGAAAGTAATACGTTTCATTGTACCGCCTCTGCAACGCTGTGGTTGGCGTTCCGCGCATGCGAACTAGTCTTCCTTGTTCTCTTGCACTCAATTGACGCCATTTTTGTTGCTCTACATTGTATTTTCAGTTTGCAGTACACATTTAAAATGTTTAAGACAATTACTGACCCCCCCCCCCCCCGACTGTGAGATTCGTGCTGCAATTCGATTTTTGAACGCAATGAACGTGAAACCGGCTGAAATTTATCGTTAAATATGTTTATAATGAAGACACAGTGAGTGATGAAATGGCGAGAAAGGGGTTTAGAATGTTTAATGCAGGCTGAAAAAGGGCTCGATGAGGCTCGGAGTGGTAGGCCTTCTTTTGTCAATGTCGATCTGGTTAAGAAAGTTGAAGAAAAAAAATCAATGGCAGCAGACATCTCACAATGACGACGCTCTCAGACGAATTTCCGCATATTTCACGTACTGTTTTGTACGAAATTGTTACAGACCGCTTAGTTTATCACAAGGTGTGTTCCCGATGGGTTCCAAAAATGCTCACTGATGTTCACAAAACCAAGCGACTTGGCAGTGCATTGACATTTCTCACACGACACAGTGAAGAGGGAGAGGATTTTTAAGCCAAATTGTGACAGGTGATGAAACGTGGGTTCGTCATGGCACACCAGAATCGAAACAACAGTCAATGGAGTGGAGACACGTTCAATCTCCGAAAAGACAAAAGTTCAAAAGGACAATGTCAACACATAAAATCATGTACTCTGTGTTCTGAGGTAGGAAAGGAGTTTTTCTTACTGGACTTCCCAGAGATGCAACCGTTAATGCGTCACAATTAAACTTTAAGAAAACTACGGCGTGCAATTCAAAACAAACGGAGAGGAAGGCCCAGTAAAGGAATTGGCTTGCTCCATGACAATGCTCGGCGCCTACTGCTGGTGTCACGCGAACGAAGATTCGACAATTTCATTGGGAGAAGTTCTATCACTCGTCGTACAGTCCAGACTTGACGCCTGTACTGTATTGCAGACTATTAATAAAGATGACTTGTTTTCAGGACATCACATTTATTTGCATACATCTTTTCAAACATAAATTAGATACACAATTTCCACAAGCACAATTTTTCAACGTTCGTCTTTACCTCTTGGAACCAAACTCTATTCTTTTTTTTTTATGTTTGTTGCCAGTAAATTATCTAAAATCAAAAATATGATCTGGTGTTGCTAAAAAATATATCTTTATAAAGAATACTGAAAAAAGTATCACTTTAAGTTTAAATCGTTTGCCTTTAAAAGTTGAATAGATAATATTTTAAAAAAGTATTACATTAAGATTAAATCGTTTGTTTTTAAAAAAATTGAATATGTCACACGCCGTACAACTATCACTTGTTCCTGCTCTTGAAGCACCAGCTAGGCGGCAACCACTTTGGAGCCGACGATGAGGTGAAAAATGCTGTGGAGTCGTGGTTATCGTCATTCGCGGGAAGTTTCTATGAAGAAGGTATAGAAAAGCTGGTAACCCTACGACAAGTGTTTGAATATCGGCGAAAACTAGGCAGAAAAATAGTTTCAGGTGTGCTCTTTCATGTAAAAATAAAATTGGCTTGAAAGAAATTTGTTTTCTTGCTGTTTTTCAAAACGGTACTTACTTTCTGAATACGAATCGTATATTCAAAAAAATACCGCCTTTTTTTCTTTCTTTTTCTAGTGTTCATATCGTCCTTCCTTTTTGCTGTTATATTAGATGGTGCACATTCAAATATAATTTGTAAGGGCGCATTCACACAATGATATAAAAGATATAGAGAAAAAAGCTATTTACAAAAATCTACTTTTCATGAGGAATGATCTTGCTTAAAAAGCATTGACAGTAAAAAAGTTGTTCATTACAAAAGTTTTGCAAAGTCGATCTGTCTTTTGCCAAAGTTTTGCAAAGAACAGATCGGCCTCCAAAGGTGCTAATTTTTTTTTGTTGATAATTCAAATATTCAGTTAGATATTAGAATTAAAGCAAACCATAACATGACAATAGAAAAGAAATTTGATTGATTAAAGGACAGCCCAAAAAGATGTTCGAAAACATTTTATTTTGAAAAGTGCTCGTCTTACCACTTTGTCTTTGACTAAAACAATAGGTTTTTAAGTGGATAGTAATACAATAGAGGCACATAAAAATTTGATGACGTATGAACATTCACTTTTTAAAAAATGTTCCTTAAACTTCGTCTTTTTTAATATTATGGAGATAGAGAACATACAGCAAGTCTCTTAATAAATATCACGTAACACTCATGCAATTAAGAATTCATTTATTAACTAATAGTAAAAAAGATCTTGATCAAGAACCTTTTGAAATGTGTATATATTAGAGACGAGCGACTTTTTATGTAATAATAGTATTACGTGTAGGGATTAATCTGTCAGAAACATGTTCCATACAAGGCCCTATCAATATTGTCACTTTCTTAAACATATTCCTTTTATTTCTATTAGTTACAAAATTTGTATAATTTAAATGCTCATCCGGTTGTTTCGTAGGAAATGTGAAAGTTGCGTGATGTGTTATAGATTTTGTAACTGCACATTTCCGTCACAACAGCCACATCGTGTCGTGGTCAATGCTTCATGTCACTGTCATCTCGATACTTCATAGAATCATCGAAGACCTTCCCTGCACCATCGCTGTTTCATGAAACAATCGTGGCGACAGTAACACAGTTTATTAGTGCAATATAACCCAAAATTAATGAGTGATTGGTATATAAAATAAATGCATAAGATAGTTGAATATACTCTAAATTAATAGATTAATAAAGTATAAGTTAATAGGTTAATAAAGTATAATATGTAAATAGGATAGTAAAGTATAATATGTTAATAGGATAATAAAGTATAATTAGTTAATAGGATAGTAAAGTATTTGAAACTTTGCTGAAGTTAATTGAATACTAATCCATACAAAACTGGCGGGAAAAAAACAAAGTCACGTGAGCCAGACCCATAAATGTTCAATTGCAATAGTGCGATAGTGTATGAAGCATTCAAAATGGAAGAATTGAAGGGTGAAACCATATATTCATTATTTGAGATTAAATATATTGTAGCGATACTGATTTTCTGACTTAAAGAGAGTTCTTATTGAAAGAGCATCGGCATTGGAATGCTTGCGGCTGCTTTTGTAGATGATGGTTCTGTCGTACTCTTGTAACCTCAGGATCATCTGGCAAGTCTTCCAGATACATCATTTACCTTGGAGTGCCAACACAAAGAGTGGTGACTGTTACGACTGTAAGTGGTTTTCCAAATATATAAGATCTAAATTTTTTGATTGCCCAAATGACAGTAAGGATTCTTTTTAGGTTGTTGAGTAATTTCTTTCGGCTGTTGTTAAGGACTTGGATGCATAAGCTATTTTTCTTTTTCTCTCATCCTGTACTTGCAACAGCACTGCACTTACGCTATATCCTCTAGTGTCTAAATGCATTTTTATTTCTGTGTTTGGAAGATAATATCCTAAAACAGAGTAACCAGTGAGCAATTCCTTCAGTGTTGAAAAAGATTCCTTCGGCGCACTTAGCATTTTTTTTCAATACGTCCTGCAGAGGCTTAGCTATATTGGTACAGTTTCTGATAAATTGCTAGTAAAACGAGCATAAACAACGAAATTGAAGGGAATCTGAAATATTTTCTGGAACTGGAACTCTTGTTACAACAGCTTACTTTTTGGGATGTGGATAGAGTCCATATTCATAAATTAAATGACCCAATATTGTCAGTTTCTTTCTTTTGAATGAGCATTTGCTTGAATGTAAAAATACTTCTGACTATCGGATACATTTTATGATTTTTTACAAGCGTAGTTGGCGTTTTTGAAAATTCGACTTATATACATTTATATTATCTAGGTAGCAAAGACAAATATTCCACTCGAGTTCCTGAAGAACTGTGTCTATCATCCGTTTAAATGTAGCTGTAGAATTACATAAACCTAGTGACATGATTCTAAATTCATCAAGACCACCCAGAGTCACAAAGGCCATTTCTTCTCGGTCTTTTTCATCGACTTCCTTTTGCCAATATCCTGACGTAAGATCAAATATAGAGAAAACTTTTGCTCCAGCTAGGCAATCTAAAGCATCATCAATGCGTGGTAGCGGATAATCATCTTTTTTAATAATTTTACTCATTTTTCTAATTCGACGCAAAAGCACCATTCGCCATTTTTTCTTCTTCACGGGGACTACGGAAGATGACCACGGAATGATGGTCGTATGAAGTCTTCCTTTATCATTCATTGTACTTTGTCTTCTATCACACATTTCTTACTGCCTGAGATACGGTTAAGGTTTTTCATGATCTGAGCACTATCGTCTGTGTTGATCCTATGTTTTGCTGTTGTGCATCCGGATTTCCTCTTGAAGTCGAATATATCTCTGAATACTTTAAGCGAATTCAGTAGCTTGTCTTTTTCAGGAGTTGTAAGTTCAATATCAAGCATGTTTCTTATTTTTTTCTGAGTTACTTGTTTTCTGGGCTGATGTCCCTGATAATCTTCTCGGCTTTTATCATTCAGCGAACAAATGGAGTCATTTATTATCGTTGATAACTTAGCTATTTTCATTCCCCTCGATTTCATTTGAGTTCGCTGCGACCAATTTGTTACTCACACTTTACAACAGCCATTTTCAATGTCCATAACCCTGGCTGGTACGAATAGCTCTTTTTCATACATTAAAATTTTACTGTCAATTATCATAGTCTAATCTGGCTCTTCAATTTGAGAACTAAGAACACATATTTGCTTCTATGAATAGACTTCGATTAGGTAATCTTGTGACATTGGGCTATTCGCGGTTTCTCTTCACTAACCTTGGGGACTTTCAATTGAGATTGATTGCTTTCGCTGAACAACCTTTGCCCAACCAAAAATGAAACGTGATACGTGAAGTTAGTATGTAAAGCAGTAAGGAATGAAGTGAAGTGGTTGAGTCGAGAAATATATAAACTCCGACTGGAAGTAGCAAGAGGGTCTGAAAGAGAGGCTGTAGGTGAGGTGAAGCTGAAGAGATAGACAAGAGGAAGGAAGAAATAGAGGCTTCGAGGAAAGATTGCTGTTGGAAGGATATTTCCTAGTGTTTTCAACAGTTGCTCCAGAGTCTGAGTTGCAGTCGAGGAAAGATTAGTGGTAAGAGTCTGTTAGATTACTATTGGTGGGTTGAACTGAGGTATTACAAAGCTTACCCGGGAGAGCATTGGTATTTGTTGTCATAGTAAATATATGCTAATAAATTGTTGAAAGATTGTTGTGGTGATTCTGTAATTATTTGTGTCGTAGTGTTTAATAATTGAATCTAGTGATGGCACAAGAGGACGCCCGGGTCGGGTGGGCGTCACAATCTCTAGTGGTAAACCCGAAGCAATCCGATTTATTCGATTCTGTGTTCATTGGAAGGATTTCGGCAAGTCGTAGTTTCTCATTCCTACAGTCTAACATTTCATCTGTAGCACGAGAACAAGTATTATTTGATGGATGAACTGGGAAAACACAAGAAATTTAAACGGTCTCATCGTCCCATTCAGATCTACTTTCAATACACAGCGTCCGGAAGCAGCTACAGGTTTTCCGCATGCTGTTTTTAAAATAGTCATATTTTCAATCAACATTGGAACATTTAATTAATAGACATAGTTTTTCAGATATGACGGAATAATCGGCTTCTGAATATCTAGGACTTTTATACACTGTCTATTCACTGTGATATAAATCATGTTTTTTTTCCCATTCTTGTTGCAACATGCGTCGGAGGATATTTTTCAGTTGAGGCCTCATCTCCAGAAAAGGACAAATCGCTTAGTTTTCCTAATTGGGTCGGCAATAATAACTGCAAACGACTGAAGGAGCGGTGAAGGTATGGAGAGCGATTTCTGTAATTGGATTAGAAAGCCTTGCATAGTCATCGTTAAAACTTAGCTGGGATTCATTGTCCATATCTCGTTGAGCGTTGGATATTCTACCAGCTGTTGCTTCCGCGAATACTCGCCGTCTCCCAACAGCAACACATTCCGTGCCCCGGACCACCACAGCGTTAGCAGAGAGGCACATTCTAGGCAGTTCTCCACAGATATGTCTTACGCTGTGCAACGACAAGGTTTCTGACCGGACGTCTAGGTGGTTGCCTATCTGGAATTTGGTAATGGGGAGTGGTACTGCGTCTTCTTTGATTAAGGATAGAAACAACGAGAGCTTAAACAACTTTTTTGCAGACTATATTTACAATGTCACCTGGAGATGCGGATTCGTCATTGGTATACTGCATTTCCGGAAGGATCATCTGAAGTTCTTCCTTAACAATGTTAGTACCAGGGTTTTAAATAAACCATGTCTGATTCGGCTGATACAGTACAAATATATTGTAGCGTCTGAAAGTTAGGCCGGATAATGCGTTTCCGCTTATGATATTCGAATTGTCAGCAACGTTTTCAAATTCATCAAAAGTTTTATAGTCATAGTCCAGTAGGGTCTGTTATAATTCTTCTGCATTCCCTTTCGTCAAATGAATAACTTTCTCATCTTCTTGTATGAAGGGATTCACTATTCGCTACAAAGCAAGTATACCAGGGATGTACGACTCGGATGTCTCGTAAATTCGCCATTCATGTGTAAATAATTATCTTTCAGTTTGTCGTCTTAGGTCTTATATGAGGCAAAACGTTTTGTTCAAATTGTTTCTGAAGGAAGTGAAGTGTCTTCATTATTGTCAAATCATATTCTTATTGTTCCAGTGAGGTAGAAGACGACATTCACCAGACATATTTGTTGATCCTAGCGGTTATAAGAAGGGATCCGTTCGTAATTCTTGAGCCCTTTAATAGCATATTGTTGGTCGTCACCAGTAAAGATTTCTAAGTAGCAGAAAGGTCAGTAGTGGCACTGGAGAGATATTGGGTGAATCTGGAAATTTTGACTTGGTGTTAACAGAAATCGTTGGGTCAGTTATTTTCCTTATATTTCTTGTTGGATTTACTTATTAACCAAATTCAGGCGGGAGACCTTGAAGACGCAGACTTCTACATAGCTACTCCTTAGTAACGATCAGTTACCCCAAGCCCCGAACAAAAATATCACTTAAACTGTAAGTCAAATAAAAAGTACGGAATTTAATTTCAACTTGAGATTTTTATTTGTTAAAGGAATCCAGAGCTATCAATTTGGTGGGAATAATAAAAAGTAAGATTTTACTTTCACACTTGACAAATTAATTATAAATAAAGGTAATAGGATGCAAAGCGGAACAACAGGAAGATGAAAACCTATATTGACATACTATTTGGCAAGAGGTGTATATATGCGAAGAAAAGGGCACACTTAGTTCCAGTTTTTTGCTTCCCTGCATAAAATCTCGAGAATAAATGTGGGCCCCCAGGCAGACTTCATTTATCTACCATGGTCGAATGCCAATTGTGGATCGAAATTTAATAGGATGCATCGAGAGAATGAATAAAGGTTTAAGGCGCAATAACTGAATCAGGCTCTTGCGCCATAGGCAGAAAACGAATATCGTTCAAAGTTTTTTGAAAGAGAATAGTAGCGTATGAACCACTTTAAAACGAGAATGGCACATGAGTTTTGTACATTTTTGAGTTGACAAGTGATTCCCACTGATAACAAGGTTCCGACACAGTCTCCGAAACATTATTTACAAAATTTTCTCCATGTATCTCATGATTGAGGGTATGAACATGAGCAAAATTTGATGATCATCAAATTGTGTTAGAACTGTCGTGTTAGAACTGTCAGCAGGGCTTATAGATACGTTTTATTGTTGCTTTGTATGCAAATATTACATAACAAATAAAGTGTCGTTACATACATTTTATATTTTATCCCATTTCAAATTCAAATACTTCTCCTCTCTCTCTCTCCCTCCCCTAATCTATTTCTATGTCAAGAAACGAAAATATTAAGTTTCTCTGCAACAAAACTCCGTTAGAATAATTCTCCACTCAAATAAAGTGCTGAACTCCCTTGTAAACAAAAATAATGCATTGACATTAATTTACACATAACATTAAATTACATAAAATACTTAAGACACAACACAGGTTGCATAGGAGAGCAAAAGCGTTTTCTCGTTCTAATTAATTTTCTATTTGTTATGCGCTGTTCACTCCAATCAACAGCGTCCTTTACGTGGTATCAGTTGGAAAAGTATCCAGTTCGAAACATCCTAAATAATTCACAAAGTTAAATATAAAATTAAAACACACACACACACACACAAAATTCATACAAATTTCAATATCAAGCAATACAAGTATTACCGAATAATTAATATTTCAAATTTTAAGACACTCAATTAATTGTTTAAACAGCTGGATTTTAAAATTTGGAAATGTATGCCTCTGTAAGCAACATTATATGAATGACTTACAAATTTTATACCAAATTTTAAACACAGTAGCAATAACAAATTTCAAAACATTCTATATAGACTAAAAAACTTAATTTATAATAAGTAATGAAAATTAACACCATTAAAGCAAATCAAGCTTTTACATTTTAAAACTTAATTAATTACGAATTATGAATATATACAATAGAAATCTGGAAACTAAGAAACTGTACAACCTTAAATTATTTGTTGTTTCTTGCTATCGAAGAACTCAATCATAATTTTTTTTCTCTTGAAAAGCTAGGGTGTGGCTGATAATTTATTTCTGACGGTGTGTAAAAGAAATTTGTAAGATTTTCTTTTCACATGGCATAACTTTTACTCCAATGGGGTAGACACAACTTTTGAAGAGATAACGGAAATTATTTTTTCCTCTCTTTCATGGAACAACCTTTATTCTTATAGAGCAGACTCATAGGAACATATTTTTCACGAAGAGCTATTTTCGAAAAGATGAAAAAAAATTTCTTTTTTCTTTCATGGCACATTTTTAAATATAAGTGAAGGTTGATAAAATTCGATGTGAACTTAGGTTTTGCTTCGGTCAGAACAATGCTTTGGATTTCTGGCGCCAGTCATCCTGGTAACTTTTGATACATCTTGGATAATGTTATGTTGTTATCGATAAAATGAAACAAATAAATGGGAGTTGTTTACGTTTAATTAGTAAAGTGTTTAATTAGTTAGATTTAATTAGTTTAATCATGATGATAATACTTTGGGAGATATTTATAGCAAATTATTTTTTACAATACTGTCCAGCCATGACGAAACAACCACCCGTGGCGGCGTGGCTCAACACAGCCAGATAAATGAAGGAAAAATGGCGTTAAATTACGCAGACAGTTTAAATTAGCCATGAAAGAGGAATTCAATTTTTTTTTAAAAGTGAAAGAAAAGATTTTGCATTAATAAATTGAAATAAAAAGAAAGATGATAAAGGTTATAGAAAAGGTTATTTTTTACGTATAATCCAATGTTCTATGACAAAAATAAAGTTACCGTGTTATTGTGTGTTTTGTTATAAGTGTGTCCTGACTTTTGCACGAATTATAATTTTAAGTGAGGATATAACATTTATCTGAAGCATACAATTTTATGTTAATCTACAAGTCATTTAAACAGATAGTTATTTTTAGGAGAAAATGTTTTAAAAGTAAAGTTGAAATTAAGTAAAATTAAAATAAGCAAAATATTTATATTCTTTTTTCATTAAGTGTGTAGAATAAAAAACTATTATGACAATGAACTAAAATAAATTTCCTGAACATAGAAAATCTAAAAATGCTTAATTAATACGTCTTCCATTATTTAAATATATTATAAGGGAAAATAATCCATTCGATTATAAAACAAACCGTGTACGATAGTCAAATTCTTCATGTATGTAAAAATTAGAGACAGTTTTAAAAATAGGCATTTAATGCTTACCAAATCATAAGTATCGAAATTTAAATAAAAAGAAAAATCTCTTTTTTGGAAACATTTCTGAAAACGTTTCTGAAAAAAGGAAATACTATTTTTTAAAATTATTTTAATTTAGTTAAAATTCATGAAAGCATTCTCTATGAAAACGCTTTATTCAGTTTCAGAAAGTTTTTTGAAGTTTAGAAAAAAATTGTTCCCATTAACTCAAACACTTAGTCATAAGAAATATTGTTTTCCACATAAACTAATTTTAACAAAAGTTGAAAATAATAAATTCTTAGTTTATGTGTACTGTCGTTGAATTCTTGCAAATTACTATGGGAATTTTAAATATAATAAAACTTGTTTTGTGTAAAAAAGCTTTACGCAAAAATTAAAAATAACCAATTAAGTTGTTTGTAGACAAGTTTGTAGGAGTAATTTTTAAGTGAAAAGAAGAGATTAAATGTATTCACAAAACAACTCAGCCCAACAGGAGCACAATTCATTATTCTTGTATCCCCACGTCGAGCAGCAAAGACGATCTCTGCAGAGATAATTCAAGAGCTAAATGAATTAAATTACGATGAATCTACATCGGAATGTGATAATTTAAAACTACGGAAACTGTGAACACAATCTGTTGTTATTCTCGTTTCTCGCCAAGATTTCTTTTCGACGAGAAAGAATTAAATTAGCTGACGATTTGTTGCTTGCATTTTGATTGTATTTTCGAGAAATTCTCCGCTCATTTTCTTTCTGTTTCTGAACATTTTGTTTGGGAATATAAAAAGAATTTTTTCAGAAGTTTGATCTGAATTTTAATAATGCATTTATTAATTAACCTCAAACTTAATTATTTCTTACCCTTCAAATTCCCTATTGATGCATAATTCAATACGGAAAATAAAATTCGAATGTTTTAATAAAATAATAAGTATGGATTACACACACACACACACACACACACACACACACACATACAGAAAGAAACCAAGTCGTGTGGCTGAGGTAGCCTAGTGGTCATGGTTTCGGATTCGTGGCCGGTCGTTTTCGTTCAGTCTCGGGTTCGATCCTTGGCCGCTAAGGACCCGCCATGTATGTAGCTGGGGCTGATGCCCGTTAAAACCGTCAGGATCCAAATTTCTTCCGGAGGCGTGGTGTGGAAATTAGGAGAGGAGGGGTGCCTATTCAGGTGTCGTCCTTTTCATTTGATCGAGGTTCAAAATTACGAGGTCCGTCTTCAATAGCCCTCGTGTTGCTTCTTGTGCGTCGTTAATAAGAAAACTAAACTAAAAACAATTCGAAGCTAAGTTCTAACTCCAATGTATTTATTCCACATTAAATAATGTAGAGAGAGCATATCACGTCCATAGTATTGGAGATACAACTCCACCGTTTGAAGAACAGAACAAGCACACAGATGAGCTTGAAGAGGGGGAATTTTTTCTTACTTAGAGTTTTATAGAAGGGATTTTCCTTTCAGACGTAATAGATCACGTGGTATAGGTCCAGGGATTCTTAGGGATTTATATGGCCTCCAACGACCTACTAGGAATTATCCCTTTTGATCTTCAACCATGAGAACAGTGTATCCAACAAATTTTTATGAGAGCGTGATTGCTTAAATTAAAGTTAAATAAGAATGGTATGAGGAAATAAGAATGAACTTTTAAGTGAGAAAATGGGAAAAAGTAGAGAAATTAAATTATTTTTCAATGAAACTATTACAATTTAAAGTGGAATTACCATACACATTGTGACGAAGTTATTTTCCTATTCGCCTCTCGCTAAACTAAATATACTAACACTAAAGAGTCAATAAGTCAGTCAAAGAGGCGTAAGACAGATCTCACACACTGTACTTTTTTCACTGTTTAGTACTATAACGACAAATGTACACCGATTCTCCAAAGGATCGCCCTAGATATATTTGCCTGTTCCTCTAATATCAAATTAACTGAGTCTTACCAACACGGCGAAGTTGAAGCTGACTCGACTTCTAGGCTCCGCTATGCCGTCGATAATTTGTAGCAATTCTCCACCCCGTCTTCGACTATAGAACAACGGTTCAACGCTAGAGTCACTCGACCTCTATTTTGAGTCTCTTTCTTTGCTTATATACTTTCCTATCTACCTCATTTCACTTTATTTCTACCTGCCTCTAATATAAATACTCACGTTTCATTTTTGGTTGGGAAGAAGCAATCAATCTTAATTAAAAGTCCCCAAGGTTAGTGAAGAGAAAACCGCGAATAGCCCTGCGTCACAACATACACATATTTAAGCATTAAATTCAAAAAGAACTTTACAAATTCTTGAATGACTTAGAAATGTATATTTTGACACAATGAACATCATGATCGATCATTTTTTGTTAAAACAACTAAATCAATTTTAAAAATTTATCAATTACGATTTTTCTCTTTCTGTTTCAAATTTAGTCCATCCATTAAAACTATTGAATCGATTGATTGTGCATAAACATCGCATTTAGAATTAACACAAGAACTATACGTGTTGGATTTCATAGTTCTGTACTTCTTTCAAATAGCGATGGTGACGCTTGAGCTGTCACCTCTATTTCTGAACTTCCACACCACATCTATGATAGGAACTTTAGCTATAACAGATTTCACGTGCACCAGTCTCGATACAAGGAGAGTCTTTAGTGACATCAAACCCGCGACTCGACGGAAAGAATTCAGGTTGTGAGTCAGCGACCATGACCACTAGTTAAGTCGGTCGTAAATTTCTTGAAAATAAGTAGTTTAAACGAAGAGGCAGAACACCGCTATAAATGTCATTTAATTATGCGTTATATCTGATATTAAACGAATTCATCACACAGAGTTTCGATATATACTATTCTATTTAAAATGCACACTTTTAAAATTGTATGCGTAACAATTGCAGAGCATCAAGCACATTATTTTTTTTTTTATCTGTTTACGATATTTCAGTCATTTTCTCAACATACTCATGATAAGCTAATTTTAATACAAGGAAGATAAGTTTTTCAATATCAGTAATGTTCTGTAATGATAATTAAAGTTTTAATAGCATTTTTGTGAATAGTATCATAAGATTCAGGTGACAACTCAATTATTGTTCACTATATCTGAATTCTTTTTTATAATTATTATTTTTTATTCCCCTATGGTATTCATAATTTAATATTCTCTTTTAAATTTCTTTATACAAAAATAAATGTTCTTTTTTTTTCAAATAAAAAAAAACGATTCTGGTATTTTATTATAATTGAATCGTTCATTTTTTGAAAAAATGTCGCCTCTAATTTTCTCACAAATTCACTTTTGGGTAGTTTCAAGGTATTTTAGCATCGATTCGTGTATTCCTTTTGAATAGGGAGACATATTTAATGCGATGAACCACATCCTCAAAGATCCGTTCTCCCCATTCATTTTGAGAACGAGTCATTTCTCAGAGTGCAGCTCTCATCTTCTCCGTTACACATGCGCTGACTACCTCGCATGATCTCACTGTTGCTTTTTAAGCCAACTTTTCCACCGGT
The DNA here is from genome assembly GCA_019974015.1 of Nephila pilipes. NCBI lineage: Eukaryota > Metazoa > Arthropoda > Arachnida > Araneae > Nephilidae > Nephila > Nephila pilipes. Next base: position 476,008 of record BMAW01113653.1, read on the forward strand.
TATAGAACCACTAGTGGCCAAAAGTTAAGCATAGTTCCTAAAATGAATACAAAAAAAACCCCCAATTAACGTTGATGAATGTTTTGGAAATAGCTATAGAGAATACTATTGAAAGTGAAACTTTGTCTATGTAAAACATTTCTATCGAGGCCTTCATGCTCACAATACCTTCGCACGTTAGAACGCAGATAAACCGACTCACTCGGCATAAGCAGTGCAAACAAATTTCGGGCAATTCATGAAGGAAGAAACCTTGTTAACGATTGAACAGATCGAATGGTGGCACAAAGAGGACCACTTGATTTGTTTGCCAATAGAAAAAGGTTTAGAATGGTAGAACTTGGACGATTACAAACCAAGGCGTCTCAAATTCTGGACGTGCCTAGTGTGTGATCTTAAGACTGTGACAGAGGTTTCTTTGAATTATTTCCACAGATCGGTCAAGAGTCACAATCGGTCGCCAAGATCGATATCTGCCAATAACTGCACGACGTCAGAGGCACAGTTGTGCCAGAGAACCAGGTTCAACACTCACAGGAGTACGAGTTTCTAAACAAATCGTTTACAGGAGACTCAATCATATTAGTCTCTACGCCTGCTGATCAGTAGTTTACCTTTCCCTCACATCTATGCACACAAGTGCTTGTTTAAACTAGAGTTTAGAGCATCGGAATTGAAGTTTGCGATAATGTGCCAATGTAATGTTCGGCGACCAGCCTCACTTTAGTCTTAACATTTGATTTTCAACACATATGGGATAGAGCGAAATTCGTTTTCAACTGGATAATATCATGGATAGACGTAGTCTTCTTTAAAGGGGGTCATGGTGTGAGTATACATCATGTTTAACAAACCTCCTTATCTTTGAAATATGAGTTCTTCAAGCTTATGTTAGCTTGTTTGAGGTACTGTCGGTCCCGACTTTATATTTATGGATGATAACACACCCTTTCACCGTGCGAGCCTGATCGACGATTATTTTGAAATAGAAAATATGAAACGCTTGTCATAGTCTTCTTACTCACCAGACCTGAATCATATCTAGATCATTTGAGGCTAGGCTCAGGAGATGACTTGCTGTACTTCCATACCCACCACACCCTGTTCCAGATTAGAAAAAGCTCTTTGTGACATTTGGAGCTCTTTAAGACCACAACTCATCCACACTGTCGTAGCTAATATGGCAAAATATTAAGCACCATAGGTAGCCACATACTTGAGGCATCACCTTTTTATTTCATATGTTTAAGTGAGAACTTTTATTCCCAGTTTTTATGAAACAGTTTCGTCGAGTAGTAAAAATTATTATTAAATTTTTTCACGCTGTTTTCTTATTTTATAACCGTTTTACTGTCAAGTATCACGTTTCCCGCCATTTCAACTTAGAATTTCATCATGCTTGCTTTTCTCTAACAATATCAATTTGTTTCTTCTTATCCTTCATCGACAATTAATGTATATTGAAAGATGAGTAGTTGTTTATTTTTTCTTCCCTGGACATGGCCATCAAAGATTCCGGAGGACAAACTTGTGATACAGTTTCATAATTAAGAATAGAGTGCCTTTCCTTGTTTTCTCTATCTTATATAGCAACTTCATATTTTATATAATATTTTTCATATTTCTTATTTAATTTATTCCATGAAATTCAGACATCATTTCACAAGACCAATCTATTTCTTCAACACAGTATTAATATTTAAAACAAAATATTCAGTTTTACTAGAAGTTAAATCATTATAAGCAATTAAATTCAGTAACAAGTCATTAACTGAATCATTAATCAAACCACAAGTAATAGTTATTGGCTCATAAATAGCATTATCATTCGAGAATTTTACTAAATTAATATTTATCAAAGGGACATAAATTTTACGACTAAAAGCAGATTTTAAAATTTATTTTCCAGATGGTTAATTGCAGTGTTCTGAACAATACCTTTTTTAGTTGGAATACGAGCCCCACTATCAATTACAACCCTTAAAATTTCACCTTTTACTTGAATAATAGGTAGTGCATTAACTGACGAATTATTTCAGTAACCCTTCTTCTCTGGCAGTTAAATAATTGTGGAAATATTAACGCTGAGTATGGATATTTCTGTTATTTCATTTGTTTTTCTTTCTGAGATTTCAAATTCTGGACGACATATCAAAACAATTACGTCATCTCTGACAATGCAAATATCGTATGGGGGTACGACACGTCTGGCTTGTTTTGGTTTGTGACGATCAAAACGTCCGTTCTTAGTTAAACTTTTTTTTTCTTTTCGGCTTTAATGAGACAGATGTCTAATAGATGATTCGGACGGCAGAAAATACCTTTATCTTCCAGCTGCTTTGTATTTATATATTTTTTTGCTCCTTTAAATAAAACTTTGATGGATTCTCCTTTTCATACACCAGTAGCGTATGATTTTGGGTCCTAACTAAACATATTAAAACAGCGTGTTCTTTCGAGTGTTTTTCAAACTATTTCTGTTTTATGAAAGTTCATTAGTTCATTTATATTCAAGTCATCATTAATATCTCATTTCCTTGTGAAATCAAGAGAGATATTGTTAAGGATGATCGTCATTAATAATGGATATTATAAATTACTATAGAACCAGGTTTAATCTTAAAATAATTAATGATCTCATTTGTATGTTATAAGAGTTGAACAATTTTCTTAAGTAATATAAATCAGAGGAATTTCTTCCTTTTTTACATTTAGAAATTTATTCATGAGTATATATACTTATATGAGTATAAATGAGTATATGAGTATATGAAAGAGTTGTGTAAAACTGTTTTTTTAAAGTAATTTAATAATTGCATTATAATTTGCAGACAGTGAAGAAAATCCTTGTGTAGTTTGTAATGCAAAGCAATGTAGGAAACTTTTGAAAAAATTAAATTTGTCGATCTTATGCAAGTTTTCATATTTATTGACTGTATTTTCAAAGGAATTCAAGAATGAATGGAATTTTTGGAGATTACTATAACATTTATCCATATTATTTTTGGATAGTTTCACACAACTACTTAGACAATTATTTAATCAAACACATGAGTTTTTTATGTATGTCAGAAGAATCATTTGAAGTGTTCGATATCTCATTTTGTTTAATCTTTTATAAATTTACAGCCTGAGCTTCCATTTTGGGATATTTTCCTTATATTCTAAAGAACTTTCATTTTCGGAAAAATTAATTAAATTTTTTTTTGTCTAAATCAATAAGTCCCATCGATGCTCAGACAAGTGCTAAAAATGTCTTCAGCACCATCAATGCTATCACAATTTATGGCCTTTTCGATAGAATTGATTATTCCAGTCATTATCATTCTTATGACCTTTCTTGTGTATTTATTTTTTTTAATTAGCCATTTTATATAACTTATACCGTAAACCAACCTTAAAAAAAGTAGTACTGTCTGTTATCCTCTCTCTGGTGCCATTTTTATGGTACCACTGTAATTATTTTGCTAACCGAGGGCTTAAAAGTATTCAATAACTTCAAAACATCGATCCTGCGTTTTCCCAATTATAATACGACATTTAATAATATTTATTGATCGATCTATTTTACAAGAAATAAGTTTCACAAATTTGCTCGGTTTCCATAGCAGTGTTTCACCCTTTTCTCATCTGCTTCAAACTTTTTTACTTCAAAACCAAAGTTGTGTTTTAGAGTGCGTATTAGCTTGAGGGGCGAAGGGTGAATTAACGAATGCGTTAAGGGGTAGATTAAGTCACTGCAAATTGTAAGTGAGGGAGTTTCACGTCTAGTAAAATTTAGAAAAGAGATGACCCCTTTTCAAAAAGTCTGATTTAATGATTTATTTTAAAATCTTTTATTGAAATTTGTTATTCAGTTTCTGAATATGAGTAAAATTTTTTTTAATCCCCTCTTTAAAAAAACTATTGTGAATAAACTGAACATAATACTCTTTCCTCGTATTCATCCATGATTTAAATTAAATTCTATTTTGAAGCTTATAAAAACTATTTGTAAAAGAATATTTTGACGCTTAAAACTCTGCCAATAATTTCACAATTTTTCTTTCTTTTTTTGGATAAGCACAAAAGAGGTTTAGAATAATCTTACTCGGTCTAGCCTTTAAGTATGCCACACATTTTTTTTCATTATTACCTTCATCGTTAAAGACCACACATCTTTTCTCTCTTTTTCAGAAACGGGCGTCAATGAAAGATTTATTTATCTAGAAAATTCTTCAAGGATTTTCTTATCAAATTTTTCGTAAATATGAGACAATGAGGGCTTTTATTTTCTTTGTAATGATATACATACGGAGAATAGATTATCAGAGAAAAATAATACACGCAGAATTTTTGCAATAAAAAAAATCAAGATCGTTATTCATTTATTCAGCCAGAAAAATTATGCTGTCGTATTTTGAGATGATTAGCTTGAAAAAAATTAAAAATATCTGAATAAATTCCACTAGTCAAAGTACACTTGTGACGTTGGGCTATTCGCAGTTTTCTCTTCACTAATCTTGGGGACTTTAATTGAGATTGATTGCTGTATAAAACAATTTCTTCCCAACCAAAATGGAACGTGATTAGGTAAATTAGAGGCAGGTAGAAATAAAGTGAAGTAGTTTAGATAGGAAAGTATATCAGCAAAAGAAAATTGAGACGATAGAGGTCGAGTGTCACTAGCGTTGAGCGTAGCCTTACAGGTGGTAGATGAGATCAAGAGTTGCTACGGGTAATAATGATCGTAGCGAAGTCAAAAATCAAGTCATTTTCAACTGTGAGAGTTTCTGTAAGACACTCTTAATTCAGTATTAGTGAGATGGGTGAATATATCTAGTGTGTTACCTTGGAGAGCAAGTATTCTTTAAACGTTTTACTACAAAATTGATAAATAAACAGTTGTGTGAGACTTGACTGGCGTATTCTTGCGTAGGTTATTGACTTTTAGAGTTAGTTGTACTTGACCGAATTATGGCACAAGAGTCGAATAGGAATATTAAATCGTCACACACACATCGTCAAAAAAAAAAAAGAAAAAAAAAAAGAGTTGCACCTAAATGGAGTAGACGGATTGAAATGACCTTTGAAAAATAATTTAGTGCTCACCAGCAACAAAAAATTATAAAAAAAAAAATTTGCAAAATGGACATGAAACAATTTATTGATCAAAGTACAAAATCATTATAATTTTTAATAAAATTTTAAGCTACCATTTATTTCTAATGTTATCTTCCACATGTCGTGGGAAGGAGTCGTAGATGCTCTTATCGGTACCTTGAGTCTACTCATATCATGTAGATTGAAGTTTGGCATGTAGATCTTGCACATTTTGTAGAAGCGGTGGAGTCTTAACAGAACGGTCTATTGCACCCTTTAAGTTTTTTTATGAGCAACAGATCTAATGATGTATAGTGTAGGTATAGTGTATACGACTACGAGGCAAGCTGTTAGATAGTAAAGCTGGGAACTCGAGCGTTGTCTGTTAAAATTGAGGACTGGACGTTTTCAAAAGAAAAGGCTACTGGTCGAAGGACCTCACTAACATACCTTTGGGCAGTAAAAGTGGCTTTGATGAAGACAAACAGTGACTGCCATCGTACGAAATCTCTTCCTACTTACCATTACATCTTACTGAGTGCATGTGTGACAAATGACAACAAATCGTCAATCGTGGCACTGACTGCGTTGCTTCCACAAAACGGCGTGGTTATCATCCTCAACAAGACAAAAACGAGACTCATTACTACAGATGACCAGCAGCCATTCTGTATTGGTGTCATGCTGCTCTTTCGAAGCAGTCGTTGAAGCATGCAGCCACTTCTAATGGTACTGGTACTTACAAGGCGATGTAAAGAGGACATCCCTGTTTGCACAATGTCCGGAATTGTGGCAGTTGGTGTGTTTCGCATTTGCAGGATGATTCTTCGATCTTCTCTTCTTTTAGTCTGTGTACCTCTTACTGAGTCTATTTGTTGTGAGCGATAACTTCCTGGTGTCCGATTACACCAGCAGCGTAAAACTGTAACATCTGCAAGACTGATATAATGCGCAATCCGAAGGAGTGATCATCATCCTTCTTGCAGTCCTACGAGGCGACACTTCTCAAAGGCGTTGGACTATTCATATTGCTATAGTTTTCTTTTGAAAGGCATCCTAAACTTCAAAAGCGATAAATTAAACCTAAACACTTCAGTTCAAAATCACGCATTTTGGAAGAATCATTAGAAGGGTCTTTAGTGGTGCGGTTAATTACATGTTAGCTGACATCTCATTGGCGTCGACGTGGTTGGCACTTTAATCATTTGCATAGTTAAAACAAACAAAAGATATTCTTAGTTCGCATTTAATTATTTTTCTTCTTTCTGGGTGTAATTTCTTTTTGATGATGATTGTACAATGAATTCAGAAAAAATAATAAAAATAAACTTAGCAAAATAATTTGTAAAAAATCAAGTACATTCATTGCTACACTCAATTTAAAGTATAATTGTAATCAAAGCATCATTCGAATTCAAAATGAAGTCTTGTGGTCTGTAATAACATTTTTACTTTCATGTTAATCTGATGATAAAGTCAGAAATACAATAAATTTTAGCCAGTATTTAATTCATAGTATAAATCTAAGTAAGTGGGTGATATTGAAATTTTTATATAAAATATTTACAAAAATATTAAAAATTATTAATACTATCATGGAATATTGCATAACAAATAAAAAAAATAGCCTGTTAAAAATAATTCAGCACAATGCTGATATAATTTTTCGTTTGTAATAACATTTCCTAAATTATTATTCTGTCCAATTCTTGGAAACAAACAATATTATCTTATTACTTTTAGCAAATTGTCACGAGTGCTAGTTTTTCAACTAAAGTGAAATAAAATGATATCCTTAAAATTTTCTCTCCTTTTTGCAACGTAGATTTATTTTCAAAACACCGTGTTCAAAGCAAATAAACGGAAATTTTAAAAAAGTAAGAACACTATGTTTAATGGGCCTGAACAGTAGAATAATTTTTTGTTTTCGATAAGAAAAAAGATATTTTTTCGAATGTTATCCAAATGGGAAAATATCCAAAAAGTTTTATAGTATAAATCTACAAGAATACCCTAAGATTTAATAAATTTTTCAGTTGCGAAAAGCAACTGATGTTATTATCTTCTGAGAGTGGAAACCATTCCTGGATATATATATATATATATATATATATATATATATATATATATATATATATACACATACATATATGATAAAGTAATGCAATTATTATTAAAACATATAGAAGTTTTAGTTTAGTTTAGTTTTTATTAACGCCGCACTAGAAGCAACACGAGGGCTATTGGCAACGAACCTCGTAATTTTGAGCCACGGTCAAATGACGAGGACGACATCTGAGCTGGCACCCCCTCTCCTAACATCCACACCGCACCAACGGGAGGACTTTGGGCCCCGATAGATTTCACGTGCATCAGCCCCGGCTACACGGCGGGTCATTAGTGGCCACGGATCGAACCCGCGACTGAACGAAAATTGCCGGTCGCTAATCCATGACCTTGACCACTAGATACCGCGACCCTAAAACATATAGAACATAGAACAATTAAAATCCTAAATCAAAAAAAGATAACATTTATAGAACTGAATAAAATAAGTGAATAAAAATTGAAATCAAATTTGAAAATAAATGAGTAATTTGAATACCCAGCAAAACAAAACATGCACATTCAGAATGAGGACTGAATTGTGGAGTTAAACAAGTTCTATGGTACCAACCCTCCTCCAGTGCATCTAGTTGGGTAGAAATTGGATTACTTTAAAATGCAAATTGTAAGTTAAAGGAAAAAAAAAAAATAGAAAATGAAAGGCAAGATATCTCAATTATAATTTTTTTCCTTCAAAAACCAATATTTTCCAATTAAATACCTTTCATCTAAAAATTTTCCAATTAAAAACTTTTCAATTGAAAACTATATCATTAAAACTATTCAATTGAAAGCTTTAAAATTAAAACTATCTAATTATAAAAGCCCTTCAATTAAAAACTATCCAATTAATATTTTTAATTAGTTAAAAATTTAAAATTTTTTAAAAACACAAAAACAGTACAGATAAAATCTTTTTAGTTAAAGATTTAAAACTTTAAAAACAAAAACATACCCATATATATCTAAGTTTTCCCCAAAAAGAATCAATTCAAATCACAACAGTTGCAAAGGCCAAAGTGGAAGATTTTGTGTCTGGTGATCAAGAATTGCAATGCAATAGGTTCAAAAAAACTTTTAAATGAGGATCGCTAATATTATGCACTGTTGCCAGATAAGATGTGAATATTGATAATATTTAGTTAAGTTGAGTATAAAAATTTTCAAAATAGGGAATATTTAATAAAAATCTCATAATGAATAATACCATGAATAGAAATCATATCTAGTGAAACACAAACAAAAATTTTAGTTGTTAAAAATATTTGGAGTCCATTGAATAAAATATGTATCTGTAAATCTATCTATGTAAAAAATATCTATGTAGAAATATTTTAAGAGATCCTTACAGCTAGACCACTACCTAGTTGTCATTGCAATCCTAATGTTGTGTGATAAATTTGTTTTTGAATCGAAAGATCTCAAAATTTCACGAAAGTCCTGAAAGACTAGCTATTATGTATAAGACTACATTTTTTAAAATGTCACAATTCTAAGAGACATCAGAACAAACTCTCACTCCTCAAGATGTCAATATCAAAAATTCATATATATCAATTTATAAAATAAGGATGCTATTGAGAATATTGTCATAATATAAAAAAAAAACCTTTTTAGATGTCAAACCAAATTTACACAATCGAAATTCTTAATGCATATCAATATGGACCATCGTACAAATTATTGGGAATATATTTTTTAAAAAAATCTAATGGATAATCATTTTCTATACATTCTCCTATAAATTTCTTAATATTATTGAATCTGTCTTTATCATGAGTAGCTTGTAATTTATTACGATGCAAAAAGTTTAAAAAAATGTTTCTGTACATGGATATGAGAATATTACTTTCACATAGTAAGACATTGTAATTACCTTAAATTTAAATACATCTGTTTTATCATATAAATTACTATAAACGGTGTAATCCTTTAACTGTAGTTCTGTATCGAAATATTGAGCCTTATTTGCATCTGAATTTGTCTGTAATAAAACCAAATAACTAGGACTAAAATCAATGTTCGGTTTAAAATCTCTACATTTACTAAAAATTATTTTACTCGTTTATGTATCTATATAAAACTTAAGAGAACTGTTCAATTCATAAAAATGCAAATATAGATTAGCTAGTATGTTGCTAGCTGGTCCTCCTTATAGCAAGCCCTTTATCTGTCTGTATAAATTTTTTTTATTGAAAATTATATAATTTTCCTGTAGTACTAATTATAAAAGACTCTTAAATTTGCTCAGTTTTATCGTATTTTCTATGCTATATTTATTGTAGAGTATCATCAGAACCCTTATCAAATCCTCTATATCAATTGAATTAAACAGATACTGAAAATCATAACTAAAATTGACTGGATTTGAGTATTGCCTATGGAATTAATTAATTCTATATTATTTTTAATAATAGTGGTTTCTTCCAGTTTTTCCAAAATATTGTTCAAAACATTCTGCAATTTTTTTTACCAAATGTAGTAATGTATGTACTTTAGCTATCTGTTACAGTTCCGAATTTAATTGGGTTCTTATGGAATTTAGGGGTCAGAGAGAGGAAAACGTTTATTATTGAACTGTAAACCAAGTTTTTTTATGAAATGCGGCTAACCTATTATTAATTTCTCTATTTTCACACTTTCAAGAAACAAAAACTTCATTATTTTGAAAAAATTAATCCATCTTTTTAAATTAAAAATGCCTACATACAATTGCAAAGTTCCTGGGTACTTTATTTTGATATACTATTATAAAATTTGTTTCTAGAATTTCTATAGGTCTAATACCTCTGAATTTTACTTTATTTTTAAATTTATAGTTAACATTTTTTAGATAATTGAAGACTCTATCTTTAAATTCTTTAAAGGCCTCATAGGGCATACTATATTTGATAGCTATTTTAATTATAATATTATCAGAATCCTTAAATATTTCATTTTTAGCTACATAATTGCTCTCAGGTTTAATATTCTATAACCTGTACCTTTTTTTCACAATATTTCTTAATTTCCCATCATTAACTAAATCGAAATTTCCAGTGACCACGGGGTCATGATATTCATCCACGTAGTCACCGTACTTATCACCCACCCACGCACATTGATCCAACAATTCCGAATCCACATCAGAATTATAATTAAATATTAATCTTCCTAACTTTTTGTTGTACCCAAAAGTTCTTTTTAAAGTTATTTTTTAATTGGGAATAAATGCATCTATTTTTTAAAAACACTTGAAAAATTTACCTTATTGAAAATCGAATTGTGCAATATTCCATTACATTTTCATCATCTATATGCATATAGATATTTAATTTATTAATAATCTAATTACTTAGGTCTCTTATAATATGATAACCTTGTTTATTTGGTAGCTCTCTTCCAAATATATCCCTAGCAATTCTAACTCGGCCTTCTTCAAACCGAATAGGAAATATTTAATCTTTTTAATGTTGAAGTTCTTTTTCTCTAATTCTATAATGTTATTCTTGATGATATTAGTGTCCATATATTTCCTTTTTACGTTTACCCCTAGTATTTCTTAAATTTTTATTTTTACATTTGTCTGTGTCTTCGGTATAAAAACACTCCATATTATCTTTTCGTTTCATCAATTGAAGCAAATTTCTATTACAATAAATTATATTTAAACCATATGGGTAAGTTGTTTTAAAAAATCCTATAAAGAAATTTTCCCACCCCACAATCTTTTCATTTTATTGGAAATATATATAGATAATATTATATAAATATATTAATCAATATAATAATTGAAAACATATATAGATATATAAATTATGTATAGATAAATGTTACCAAATATATACTTATTAAAATGTGCGATTTAAATTCTAGAAAATTGATTTTCATTTTGGTATCTTTTAGTATCTGATCTATGCTGATTCATTCCATTAAAAATTTTTTTTCTTCACACGCACACACAACACTTACTTTATTCTTACTTTTTGTTATTAGCTTACTGTTCACAGTTGTTCTTAGACAAAAAAAAGAGATCAGGTTGTATAACAACAATAATTTATTTACACTCTTTACTCACGAATGTCGTCTCGCTCGCTCACATCAGCTTCACTCGGAGATTCGGTCAGGTCTGAGAGGCTAGTGTGGCATCTTACACTCTCCCCTTTACAAATGAACGCCTTATAGAGGCGGGCTTTAAGTACGGGAAATAACAATAATTATATTAATATAATTAGATGTTTGATCTTACATTCACATATTCTACATTTCGTCATATAAAAACAGTTGTTCGTTTTGCAGAAAGTACGGGCATCATGACCTCAAGGTACCCTAGAGATCTTTTTCTTTGCAATGGGGTTTACTGTCTTTGGTAAACATGGGTGTTGCGCCCCTGGGATACCCTAGCGATTCTTCTCTATTTTCGACCCTCCTTCTTGTCAAGAAATTTGTCTTTTCCTCAATTTCTTCTCGTCTAGACCACAGTTAATTCTTGTTTGGTGCGGCATGGCCATATATGGCTCTTGTGCCAATAAATTTTACTTCCTCACTTGACCTTTCTTGTCGATCACTCTTTTTCATTATTTTAACGTTTAGATCACAGATTTACCTTGTTTGGCGCAGTATGGCCACATCTGACTCTTGCGCCAATAAAACTTCACTATCATCATCATCGTTTTGTAGAATGTAAAAAGGGATTTTTCATTTCTTTGTTCCGCACCTATCAAGATGCATGTTTTACATCTTTTATCATTATAGTTTCTATATATAAATTTTAACTCACTTAAATCTTTGCGAGTAATTATCATAAGAAGTCGCCTCAAAATTTGTATTCGTCTTTACGTCATTTCGATTAGATTCCTGTTTCAATCTACATTCAAAGCTATTAGATATATTCTTAATAAAATTACTATTTCAATAATTCTAGTTTTATATTTTCTAGTATAATTATCTCCAGAAAACAAAACACCATCATAATTATAAACATTTTTTGAATATTTTAGTTCTTAAATTTGTTTATATTCTGACCCATTATGTCTGCACACACTTTTGTATTCATTAATATCGCATAAATCCATCAAAATATCTCAATGAGCACTGAAGAAATCAGCTCATCTTTCAAAAATACATACTGAGATCATATAAATGCAATGATAATTTTTTGACGATAATACACACACCATCTAGTACAATACCAGGCAATGACAACCAAACCAAATTGCCAGTCTCTCTATTTTTATTATAAAATTCATATTCATTAATACAATGAAAAATTACTTAGAATTATAGTAAGATATCAAAGAAAATTAATTGTATTTTTTAAATATTTTTTATAAAAAGTTAAAGATCAAGTACCATAAACCCATAGAAACAACAAAATTTCAATCCATACAAACAAATTTAAAACCAAGAAACAAAATTAAAAAACAATAAAAATGATATAACAACAGATAAAGAAAAAATGATAAAAAAGAACAAGCACAGCATTATTTTGAATCTATTAAGAATTTAAAACCAACTATAATCTTTTTAGTAAAAGCAAAAATCATATCATCAAGACATCTTTAAATCATAAATTCATTTGTGTATATTGAAGTTATAACGGTAAAAGTAGCATTTTATTTCTTTTTCTGTATAAATAAAAAAATATTTCTGTCGTAAAGTTTTTATTATTGATTTTACTTCGAAAGATCGGTTGAAAGAAAACAAATAAATAAACTTTTGACAATGCCATCGTCACAATTTTGGTGTTTGTTCGCCAATACTTTGAGATGCTCTTCACTTGTACGAATCAAAGCTTTAGAGCTTGAAGAAGAAGGGAACTTTATGAAATATGGGAAAATATTCGTTAAAATTTGGAAGCCTTATGATTCTTTGAAACTGATTGAACCTTTATTTATGTATATGAGTTTTTATTAGCATGAAGATGAAGTAAAGTTTTAATTAGTATAAAGAGAATTAACCGAAATATCTGATTAGCTTTTTTCTGCATATTAATTGATCTTTATGAACATAATATTGTAAATTACAATTCTTGATGTTGATTTTTTTTTGGTTTCAGGAAAATTAATGATGATTTGTTTAGTTTCAGGAAGTTTTCTAGATTGAACTATGTAAAGGGAAATCAACAATTTTTTAAAAACATTTCAAAGCAATTTCTTAATTTGCATTTAAATACTCTGTTTTCATCTGGGTGCAGCATTTTTGACTATGAATTTTTAAGATATTCGAAATGGAGTCCAAGGATATTATTTTAAAGGTGGTAGTGGCGAATGAGGGATTGTTTCAGCCCTTCCTTAATTCTCAATTCTTGTTCGTAGCAACGATTGGTGCATTGAGATCTTCTAAAGTATTGGCAAGGGGGTAGTAAGTTGAAGTTTTGAAGAGGTATCTGAAGAAGAAATGCGGTGGATTAAAATCAAGAAAATGCGATGATCAAGCTACATATCACCAATACCATTCTCCTCCTGGAATAAGTCGCTATTAGAAATTTGCACTTTAAGGAAAAAAATATGGTGGAACTGCGTAATAACAAAATCGCTACCTTTTTCTGAAGCGTCAAGATTTTGCAGCAGATTTTCTGAGAACTTTACGGTACAATGGTCGAGTGAAATGATCTAGGCAAGAGCTAAAATCACATCCTACTATCTCCCAAAATGTCTGTTTATTATTATGATGAAAATCTCCATTGTGTTTAAGGGTTTATGGCGTTTAACTTTCATTAACCGAAGCACCTATAAGTGAATGATAATTTTTAGCCTTCGTCAAATTGTAACATAATTCCTTCATTATTAAACTCTGTAGCTATCTTAAAGTCTTATTAAATAGTCAATAATTTCAAAACTCCAAAATAAGACACAACATAATAAGACAATACTGTTTATAATCTATCAACATAGAATTCTCAAGGTCACTCTTTCTCGATTCCATCTTAATTCAGTAGATTCATGTTTATATTCAAGTAATAGAGTATTAGCTCACACACAACAAATCACTCAATCTTCTTTAAATACTTCTTAGTTATAATAGGTTCATCTCCTATTACTATTATTAGGAGTCGCTTTTAACTAAATTCATAACAAACAATTAATTACGATGATTCTATTTAATTTACAAATATCTATATCAGCTTTGGGTTATCTTCTATCTCCTTTCTTTTTTCTTTCTATTCTCTTTCGCTTATATATCATTATTTCTATTTCAATTCATTACACTTCTTATCTTCAAGTATTTACCTAAACATATTTCATTTCGATTGGCAAAGAGGTGTTATTTTATACCATTCAAAGTACCTAATAATCTCCGAAGTTAGTGAAGAGAAAATCATGAATAGCCCAAAGTCACAAAGTGATGAGGACCACAATAAAGCGGGCACTTCTCTCTCAAACCACACAACCCAACAAGGGGACTTGAAGTTTCGACCGATTGAAATACATCATCATTTTTAGTGGTATTAATACATAAGCCCCCTACTCGATGGAGATAATGACGACACGAGTTGGCGATCATGACCACTAGGCTACCATGGCTACATAATGAGGGCGAGGCGTTACACTAGTACCAGGGAAATTTTGTTGTCCACTAGTCAAACAATGCATGATTATTAAGCTTCCATGTAGATGCGGAACAGGATGGTCGCTTCCTACTTCCCCAACCACACACGTCTTCATCGCATGAGGTACTTACAAGGGTTGTTCAATAAGTTTTTAGAAAATCCAAAAGATAGAGCTTGTAGCATAGAGCATGGTTTATTTTTATTAAACCTCATGACTCACTCGACAGCTGTCTGAGCCATAGTTACTTATATTCGTAATTATGACGCCTCTTTCTCACCTCAACAATTCTTCGTCATAACGTTTCCGGGCGATGAGACAATCTTCGCCTTTTTTGGTAAAGTTTCATCGGGAGTAACCCATTCTTTTATTATTGCTTGGTCTTCGGCGTACAAAGAAGAATTCCTTATCGTTGACGGTTACAACTCCACGCAAAATGACATCGACAACTCGACTCGGCAGCAGTCAAATTTTGATTGGGCAGCAAATGGTTACCTAATCAAAACCCACTTATGAATCAATGTAAAATTTCTTTCGGCCCCGTTTTATAGATGGCAGCACTAAATGGCAACAACAATTTACCTCAATGATTCCATTTATTTTCAAATATAAGTACTTTTCGAAACACCGTCATAGTAAAGTGCTCTATTCCACCTATACAATACTATAAGATCTAATTATGTGCCATGTTTTTGTAGAAAACAACATTGTTTTTGCTTGTTTTGATTTGGTTTTATTAACATCACACTAGAAGTAACACGAGGACTATTGGCAACTGACCTAGTAATTTTGAACCTCGGTCAAGAGACGAGGACGAAACCTGAATTAGCACTCCCCTCTGCTAACTTCCATAACACGCCAAAGGGAGGATTTTAAGCTCCGACAGATTTAACGTGCATCAGCCCCTGATACACGGTGGGTCTTTATGGTCATCAAGGTTCGAACCCACGACACGATGAAAACTGAAAGCTGCGAATCCGCTACAATGACCGCCAGGCTACCGTGGCCAATCTCAGCTGTTTTTGCAATGAATCAGATAATATTTCCCATTTCTTGTGTACTTGTTTCCTATTATTAAAATTAATTTTACGCATGATTTAAAAGTTGTTAATGTAATTAATTTGGATTATAATAGAACCTTTTAACCACTCAGGGGCTATTGGTTTCGTAACGACAAAAGGGTTAATCTAACCTTAAAATAAAGTGAGTGAATGAGTGAATATCAATCACTCAAATTTCCTTTACGTTGACATATTATCGTTTGTTTTAATTCTGTGATATTTAATTTGATAATTAATAATTATTTTAAAAAGTTTGTACCTTTGATGGCTAAATCTGTTCTTTGCAAAACTTGGCATGAAACAATTTATATTAATTTTATTATGTAATATTTGATGCGTTTAAGTCGTATGACGGGATTTTAGAAGCATATTTTAAAATGTATGGTTGCTTATTAATGTTATATTTTAAAGTTAATTTAAGCAGAAGTCTCTCTCATTTCATTATCCTTAAACTTAATCAAAGGAATATATAACATAGCATTCAAAGTTCAAAAAAAAAAAAAAATGAAATAGCTTCTTAGTGTTTGATATTTATTAAAAATTTTATTTGTTGTAAGATGATAATTACGATGAAGAAAAGATAACACTATCATTCCTCCCTAAAAGTTGTTCTGTCATTAAAATCTTTGTTCTTTAGATAAATTCAAAATGGTGACAATCCTTTCCCATTTCTCATTCCATAGATGAAAAAGAGTGTGCAATCAAGAATTTTCATTTTTGCACGATCTTTTTTATCAGTATCAATTGCCTTGGGCAGTGATGAAGTGATTTAAGGCAAATATCAATCTTTTTTTTTAAAAAAAAATTCTACGTATGAATTATTTCTTTATATTGTCCACATTTCTCTCTCTTCAATATATTTAATATCCTTCTTAAAAGATATTTGGGAAACTTAAAGATTGTTTCTGACTCTCTTTATAAGGATCTCTAATGGAATTCTTAAGCATTTTATCCTATCCAGTGATAAATTATTTTTCCTAATCCTCTGAGATCAGACTTTATTGGTCAAGAGATAAAACAAGAAATTGTTAGAATTTCAAAGATCTTCATAAATATTTTCGAAATAAATGTAGGAAAGTTATGTAATGATAAATTTTTTAAAGTTATGTAATGATAAATTTGAAGAGTTATGTAATACTAGTTTTTTACCCCGATTAGCGAGAAAAAGAACCAATGGACGGGGGAAGGATGATCACTTTCTAAAAATTCGTACTCATGCCTTTCACTAAAAGTAAAAATGTTTAGTATTGTTATTATTTATTTCTGCAATTGTGTGAAATCCATTTCATTATTAATAATTTATAAAAACTTTTATTAAAATACATCATTACAAGTTTTACATGTTATCTTTATTAAATCACTAAAAAAAATCACTCACAAAAAATTGTTTGAAATGAAATTTGATATACAAATACTTTTTGATGATTTAATCTACGTTGTTAATGAATGAATATCTTGAGCTCCAGATCAACTAGTGGCCACGGTAGCCTAGTGATTATGGTTTCGAATTCGTGACCGGCGGCTTTCGTTCAGTCGCGGGTTCGATCCTTGCCCGCTAAAGACCCACCGTATGGCCGGGGCTAAAGCACGTTAAAACTGTCGAGGCTTAAAGTCCTTCCGTTGGTGTGGTGGGAAGTTAGGAGAGGGGTGCCAGCTCCGGTGTCGTCCTCGTCACTTGCCCGAGGTTCAAAATTACGAGGTCCATCGCCAATAGCCCTCGTGTTGCTTCTAGTGCGACATTAATAAAAAGGAAACTGACCTAAACCAGATCAATTAAGCATCCAGATGGTGAGTAAAAGAGGAGGAATTACAAACTTTGTGACATGGTCTATTCGCGGAATTTTCCTTAACTAACATTTGGGTTTATTTCTGGCTTTATATTTGAGTTTCCAACGTCTTTTCAATCAAATGAAAGGTGGTTATGTAAATTAAGTAAACTTTAGTAATATAGTGTATAGATTAATCGAGTCGTATAAAAGCGACAGAGAATTGAATAGAAATAGGGTTACGGTTATAGGAAAAGTACCAGTGTGAAGTTACGGTAATAGGAAAAGTGCTAGTGTGAAGTTCGCAAGAGTTTTCTAGCGTATCTGCGTAATTTGTTGAGATAAAGACACAACGCTTCTAGTTCATTGACTCCAAGCATTGTATTCCATTATCGTATTCTTTGCTATATTACAGAAGTTGTTAGCACTCACGACAAGGAACTTGAAATTGTGTGGTTGTGATCATTCCCCTTATTAGGTAATTAATAAACTCTATTTTGAAGCATAATTCCCTATTTTAATTGATTTATCTATACTTGAACTTAAGTTGAAATTTATTTATTAATGAAAATTAAGTTGTGATTCGAGTAACATTTAAGATGTTAGACGAGAAGCGTAATAGGATTACGTTACAAACCAGGCCTTCACAGAATTTGATTCACTCTTTTTGTGACACCTGCCACTCATTATTTAAATATAATATATAACAGCGTAAAGTTTATTTAAATGGTCAATAAGATTACAATTCCAGTTGAAGAGACGTTAGATAAATACGAAAATTATTTTGGTTTTTTTCGCAGTTTATGTAAGATCTCTCTATCTGTTTTAATTAACTCTCAGTGCCTGAATCCTAACTGAGAAATGAACAATAAATTTCTAGTTCACTAATGCATTCGCTTCGAGTTGAGGCACTTCTCGAACGTTGCAGATACAACACTGCTATTGCGTCTTACTCTAATCAGGAATCCCTTCACACTAATTTTAACAACAAACAACCGACTGCAGGAATTCACTCTAATTTCTATCTGACAAGTGTTTACTGGCTTCTAGTCATAATCTATGTCTTTTTCATTTCTTTAAATTCTCTATTTTGATTATAAATAACTATCCTTATTTCAATCATTATACTTCATTTAATTTGATTAATCCCGTATCATTTATTTGGAAAGGAGTTGAGATTTTAAATATTTAATGTTTTTTGGAGAATATTGATGAATACCCCCCAATATTACATTTAAATTTTGACAAATTTTCTTGCACTTAAGTTTCGCTTTATCAGGTCGTGTATTTTGAGATACTGAAGGACCGCTTGCCATTTGGGTTGGAGTGATATAATTATTCGACGATAAGAACAATAATGTTTCAATCATGACAGAACGCAAGCATTTAGAAGGTAGAGTTTGATCAATAGATTGAACTGAACGCGAGAGCCGAAAGATTATTCAGAGCACCTTTCACAGGTTCTGGATTCCTCACTACCAATCAGCATGCTTATGACCTTGAACCAGTAACTATAAGAACCACAGACAAGCTACTCAGAAAGAGGAGTCTAGAGTTCATTACACTCGTTTCTCAGATAAACCTCTTTCCAATACATGTCGGTATTTATAACGATACTGGGTTCGTTCAATTTAGAATCTTAATGACTGGAACCGAAACGTTTTCTGCGATGAGTATCGCTTAGAATTGAATCCCGATGACAAGCGAAGACACATCTAAAGACCTTGAGGGCCGCCAGAGATGTGTTTTCGCATATCTGAAGATGTCCAAGTTCCCTCTTTAGCGTGGTTGAAAATTTGAAGAGGGAAGTTCCAGCTCAGGTGTCGTCACTTAACCAAGATTCAAAATTACGAGGTCTATCGCCAATAGCCCTTGAATTGCTTCTAGCTCGACATTGATGAAATTGAACCAAATCAATTCTTCGCTTAGCTCTATTTGTTCAAATCAAAGTTACGCTCTGGGATGCATTTTCATTTGATAGCCCTATCCCTCTTCTCGTCCACGGTGCTGCGTCGACGAAATATTTTTCACGTTATATTTCTTCCAATCACGGTATCCTAAGCTAATATTTCAACATAATTCCCGGCTTCACAAACAATTATTTTTTTCTCCACCCAAGGGGTTATTAATTTAGTGGATCATTTTTGTGGCGTACCAGATCACTTTTCAATTTTTTTCATCTTTTGCTTCAATTATTATTACATTTGGCTTAAATATACTCAATTTAATAATTTAACTTTACTTTATTTTTAATTAAATGTAGCTGATATAATATCCAATTTAATAATTTATCGTTTCCTTTAATTTTAATATCGGAAAATTTTACTATTGCCCCTTTCTCGATATTTCATCGTTTACTTTAATTCTTATATTTAATTGAGTAATATAGTTATAATTTTAAAAAAAAAGTGCCCTCTGGGCGGCTAAATCTGTTCTTTGCGAAACTGAATATATACTAAGCAGAACTTAAAATATATCATATAGAGGAGAGAAAGAAAGATAGGTAGATAGACAGATAGATAGAGACCAAAGTAGAAGAAATTCATTAAATATAATAAAGAATTTACTAGATAAACAGTATGCCTATAAAATATAGGCATTTAATGTGTTACGCAACAAACATAAATTTTTATGCAATAATTGCATAGAAACACGTTTGAAGTTAAAATTTTAACCTGTGCGTATAAAATCAAATAAACTAGTACTTTTAACACAATTCCGCAAAGAAAAAGTCTAAAAGAATGATATGTTGATAGGTAAAGGCATTGTTCTAGCTTATTTATTGTTCGATTGGATGAGGCCGAGGTAACCTAGTGGCCATGGTCACGAACTCGCAGCCGATGTTGTTTCCATCGAGAGTTGTGAGTTCGAATCTTGATTTCACTGAAAACTCTCCGTATAAAGGGGCTGATACTTGTTAAACTTCCCGAATCTCTAAGTTTCCCGACGCCATGACGTAGATGTTTGGAGATTTAAGAGTCGAATAAGGTGTCATCCTCGTTTCTAATGAATGAAGTCACAACTTTTTTAAAAAAATTATTTCACCTTTTTCAGCTTCTTTTCTGTCAATAATATAAGCACTTCTTGAATGAATAACAAATCTCACAGGTTATGGTAAGATCTTATAAATATTTTGTGGATTTGAGTCTTTTTTGTTTCTATAATAATAATAATAATAAAATGAAATAATAAATATATATTAAAAAACCCAACACGACGAACCAAGAAGGAGTTGCCCAATTTCAATGAAATCTCGTATGTAAAGACATTTGGACCGAACATTTAAATAACTAAAATTTGGTATCCAATGAATGAATAGCGGGAGCTACAGCGCATCGAAACTACGCACTCAGCAGGTGTATATAAGAAGCGATTCTCAATCTGATGGTCAAATTTTCTGTTGCAATGCGATTTAGGATTATTTTCAACGACTGAAAAAATGCCTCCCCGCAAGATTCGAGCTCATTTCGAACGACTGTCAAAGTTTGAAATAGGTCGTATCATTGGATTGAAAGAGGCAGGTTGGGCAAATCGGAGAATCGCTCGTCATATAGGTCGAAGCGGTGAGGCGATTAGAAGATGCTGGCAAGAATGGGTGGACAGTGGGAGATTTCAGCGTTATGGTGGTAGAGGTCGACCTAGGGCCACAGCAGTTCGGGAGGACAGAGTGATTGTCAGATGAGCTGTCACAGCGCCTGATTCATAGTTATCAACCCTCAGACTTTTGACCGCACACGAGTGTTCACCATGACCATTCACAGATGGCTGATAGAGTGAAATCTCTTCTCGTACCGACCGCTACCCAACCCGCCACTCACGCCTGCACACTGTCGAGCCAGATTACAGTGGTGATTGGCTCTTTTGGGTTGGAATGATGCTGACTGGGGATGTATAGTGTTTTGCGACGAATCCCGCTTCCAACTGTGTCTTGACGATCATCGAAGACGTGTCTGGAGACGCCCAGGCAGCATTCCGATCATGCTTTTACTATTACACACCTCACAGGCTCTCAACCAGGAGTTATGGTGTGGAGTGCCATTTCCTTTGATAGCCGGACCTCTTTGGTCGTCATTAGAGACACACCTACAGCACAGTTGTACGTCTACGACATTCTGAGGCTGGTTTTGCTACCGTTCCTTTTGCAGTACCTTGGCCTTATTTTTCAGCAAGATAATGCCAGACCACACACGGCATGCGTTGCTATGAACTATCTTACAGTTTGTCAAACACTTCCTCGGCCAGCCAGACCTCTCTCCAATCGAGCATGTCTGGCATATGATGGGAAGACGTCTGCATCCACCGGAGAATGTTAATGACCTAACCCGACAATTGGAGCAAATTTGGCAAGAAATACCGTAGCAGACTATCAGGGAGCTTAATCTTTCTATGCCACGTCGTGTGGCAGCTTGCATCCAGGCTAGAGGTGAGTCAACACCTTAACCTTATTGAGCTCATTACTTTGTAACTACGTAACTCTGAAATAAAACATTCAGTTTTTATGAAATTTTAATCATTTTCTATTCTGAACATAATTTTCCTATCCACCAATTTTTGTGTCCATCGGATCTTTTCTTGTTACGTCTTTTTTTTGTTATGGAGTGTATATATCCCGAAGGTAAACTATGCTAAAAATTGTCGTATCAAACTTGAATTTTTTTTAAAAAATTGTAAAATTTGTTTTGATATCCTATCCATATTCAACATGTGAAATCAAAATATGTATCTTGGAAATTGGTTGCTAAACATTGAGTTGATTGTAAGATATTTTGCGAGATTTCAAATGAGAAAAGGGCGCTTATGTATCAATAATGAAACTTTACATTGCTAGATGAAACAATTTGTATAAAAGCTAATGAAGACTTTCCTTGAGTATTTCTAAAGTTTATTTGATTTTAAGTCAAAAAAAAGATTAATTATATTCAACACATTTCGGTGAATACGAGTAAACATAGAAAACAAAATCGTTGTCAAGAGCTTCAAATCATTAATTTCCCCCTCCTCCTCTATTAAGAAAGAAACTTAAACTATGTTAGATATTGCCTTCACCTGTCAAATCCACCATCATTTTAAAGTCTAATTAAATAGTCAATAAGTTCAAAACTCCAATTGAAGATTCGTAACAGAAGGGCAACACCTTTTATTATTTAAAAATGCGCAAGATCGCTCTCTCTCGAATCTCTCTTAACCCATTTAATTCTATTTAATATTCTACTGATAAAGTCTTAGCTTACCAAAACACTAATTCCTATTCACAGAATTTTTGTTTATCAGATATTCTATTCGTATTAATTTAACTAGATGTCTCTTTAATCCAAATGATTAATTACGACGATTCAATGCAATCTACAATCATCTATCGGCTGTCATTATCCTCTGTCTCCATTCTTTCTCCTTTCAATTATATTTCACTTATATATTACTATCCTTAATTAATTTCCCTGCATTTCTTATCTTATTCTAATTTTTCTGATCACGTTTAATTTTGGTTGGCACGGAGTAATTGTATACATTTCAGATTAGTGAAAGCTACCCGAAGTTAGAGAAGAGAAAATTGAGAACTGTCCAACATCAAGAGTAGATAGTACGTTTTAATAAATCATAACAATGTCAAACTTGTCAGCATAAATACTATACAAGAAATTCACTTATTTAGAAATTTTTCTCTCTTAATAAAAGGTAAGCTCATCCACTTGTATTAGCTTCAGAAATAAAAATTTCCGAATGAGTTATTTTTATAAAATTTTGATTTTTATACTGTTATAAAACGGGACTTACATCTGATTCTTTATTCTATAATAGCAATACATTTCTCTAAGAAGGCCCTGAATAAAATAATAGAAAATATCTTTGAAATAAACTGTTTCAATAGACATTTGAAAGCTTTGGAGAATAAATTTTTCAGTTATTTCCTTTGATATAAATATATGTTTACTATGAAAAAGAACGTACAATACATACACGAAAAGAACGTTCATAGACGTACATTTTTTTCAATGCTTACCCAGAATTTTTTTAATTCCCTTTATTCATCTGATACAAAACTTTAATAATTTTTGAAACCCAATAAAGTTTAATAAGACTGAAATAAAACATGAGTTTAAAAAAAGTTTTTTGAAGTATAATACAAAAAATTATTTATGTATTTAACTGAAGTATTAAAGTAGTTATCATTTATATAAAAACAATTCTTAGAAGTTTTCTATTATGCAGCTTTTTACCTGGCATAACTTTTTTGAAACAAAAAGTATTATAAAATTTAATATCGACAAGTGCATTAAAATAGATGAATTCTAAAATATTCAGAATTTTATTTTTTATAACGTTACAATTTTTTTATTCCATTATTTTGCTCCTTTTACTCCAATAACTTATGAAATGCTTTCCACGCAAGCATAAATTAATTCTAGCAAGCGACCTTTACGATACATTGTTTCCAGCCTGGTATTCTAGGTAAGTATCCAAAAAGGGCAATACCCTTTAAAGTCATAATCCCTGCTCAGAAATGAGTTAGCACCTGTAAAAAACTGCGCTTCTATTTTTTTTTTTTTTTTCAAATCTATGCACGTCAGACAAAAATTTTTGATCTGCGCACATCAATTTTTCTGGAAAACGGAAGACACGGAGCAAACTTTTTTTTTTCTTTCAGGTGACAAATCCCGGCCTTTATTTCAAGAGCTGTTTCAGCTGTTACTGCCCGGGAAATTGGGAGTGGGACCAAGCGGTCCAGGGCCGGGTCCCGGGCTACAACCCGGGTCATTTCGGACTCCGGAAGTGACGTTAGGAGCAATCTGAAGTGGGCATGCGCGCGCTTTCGCCGGGTACCTGAGGATTGCTTCGAAGCAGACGATTTCTCCGCTCCGAAGCGACCACTAGCCTTATATCCCATTGCCAAACCGAGAGGTGGAAACTTTGTCCAAGTTCCGGAAACAATTTTGTACCGCTATTGGTGGCTTGATTTAAAATAGTTATTGTGTAATTTTAATGCTTTAAAGTGGCGGAGGGCTTCACTCCATTGAAAAGAGAGAAGTAAGTGGTTTTAAATAATTCTTCTTACTTTCCAAAAAAAAAAAAATGTATCATTTTTTTTCTTGTTGATTTTATTTGTGATCGGAATTTTTTTTTAGTAAATTGTATTTTTCAAGGAATTTAAAATATTTTAATTTTATAATTTCTTGCAATCTTCTTTTGGACTTACCCTTATTTCACACATTTTCTGTTTAAATTATATTTTTGAAATGAGCGTCTTTGCAGAATTTTTTTTATAGCGCCCAAGAAAATAATAAAAACTACTTATAGAAAGAACTTCTGATACTTTTGTGTATATTTAAAGTTTCTATGCATTAGTGTAGTCTTAAGAAAATTTGCAACTGTACAGTTATATGTATTATTTGCTATACTGAAACGATTTAAAGAAGGATAAAAATAAAAGTATATGATTTACTTATACGAATATAATTTACGTGCAAGTAATCTTTTACAATTGCATTTCATTTTACATTAAAGCAGTATTTAAAATAGTCAATTAGTATTATTACATACATTCTTCTTTTTAATGCTACTGATTTTATTGTACTAATGATATCATTTGGTCTCATCTTAACAACGAAGAAAAACTAATACCAATATTCATAACATAATTATTGTAACTGTAATTTTTTTTAAGTACACATCAAATCTTTTGCCTAGATTTCTTTTAGCTTTAAGTTGTATAAAGCTTAGATTTCTTCGGAATTAACGCCATGGAAGGAAAACGTTTGGTAAAAAAATAATTTACTAGTATTTTATTCTTCATTTAGAAAGATGCATGTATAATATATGAAAATTAAAAATTCAGAATAGAAAATTAATTTCTTTCTCATTATTTCAATAATAAGAATTTAATTGAATCGATATTTTATTTCTTTTTATTTTTCGCTTGTTGTATTTTACTTTATTGTTAATTTCATCAAATAATTGAATAAAATATATTTTACCTTATTTATTTATATATATGTTTAAAATTCATAAGATTATTTTAATGAAATTTACACAAGCATTGGAAACTCATATTGATAACATTGCTGTACTTTGGATGTAAACTATTAAAAAAATATTACTTTTGATTCAAGTTTTTTTTAAATGCATTCAAATTTACAAACAGGTAGTACATGTGTTTACTAATTAAACGAATAACAATAAATTGACGAATAGTTCGGCGTTAACGAAAAATTCTAATATTATAAGATGTTGTAGTTTAAATATTATTTGAATTAATTTACTTTGCAGTTTTGAAACAGAAAATATTGTTTAATAGTGATTATAAATAAAATATTACATTGAAAACAAATCTCAAAAGAGAGAAAGAAAGAGAGGAGTTAAACAAATTACCTACTCTTAGATATTTACGCTAATTAATAATAAAGAGACAGTCAAGGAAATTGTCATGAAAATATATAAAATTTACATATGATACAATTGATTGAAATTAGAATTAGTTTCATAACTGTTATTAAAGCTATTTATTTTGTTGGTTCTGTTACAAATACAAATACCTTTTTCAAAAGTATATATTTCTGAAATGGAGGGAAAAAAAGGAAACAATTTTCTTCCCGTGTTTCAACCAGTTTGAGAAATTAAACAGTTAAATAAACTATCAATTCAGCTAAAAATAATTTCAATTTACTTAAATATTATTGTGAAAATAAGAAATTCTATTTTAAAGAATTTGTGCATTCTATCAATTATAATTTTCAGGATTATTTTAAATTTATTCTATCTGAGCAACATCCAAATCTTACATTTACGTTTAAATTCAATATATATTTAACGTATTATACAATACTTTATTCATAAAATATTTTACATGCAAGTATGATTATTCAATAATTTAATCGAATAATTCTGAATTCAATATTACATTTTATAAGTATTTGAAATAGAATAATTACTAAGTTTATTATATTATTACTAGTAGATTATTAATTTCTATAAATTCAATTAAAATTCAATTCAAATATTTAAAAAACCTATAAGCAAACCAGCCAACTACATGTGTATTATATGTAAAATATTTGTACATGCCTCTAATTAACCTAAGTGACACATACATCAGAGAAGCATGCGTGATTATGAAATCATTCTTGCATCATTAATCATCATTTTTCGCTGATTCAGATGATTTATTTTGATTTTATTAACATCGAATTTTGTCGAGCAATAGGAGTGCTGTTGGCAACGGCCCTCCTAAGTTTGAAAACTGATCGAAAGACGAGAACATCACTTGAATTGATGCCTCACTCTCCCAACTTTCATATCACACAGCGTGAGGACTTTGATGGCTAGTTCTATTTTAAAGTACTATTACCTCATTATTCAATATAATGAGTGTTTTGTGAAATGGAGACTCGAGCCTATGATTCAACTTGACTACCATCGATTGCAAAGTTTTCGATCGTGACCACTCGGCAACCAGAAATATTTGAGATACTTCAAGTCTAATTTATGAAGCAGGATTTTATTTTCTCATTGACATTGAAAATCGTAGATTTAACAGAAATTGAATGATGCCGTAATTTGAATGTTCCCGATAATTTGTAATATCCCTATCTTTATCCCCTTATTTCCAGTCATAACATTCCCTTCGTAAATGACTCACATATTAAAGTGATCTTAACAGTGACGCGATGTGCTATTTATCCACTTTAATAACGATGCAACAGAGGTATTTGAAATTATTATAAAGTTGGTTCTGAAATCAATTTCTGTTGAATTTATAAAACTTTTAATATAACTTGTTCTTCATTATTAAGTTCATATTTAAGGAAAATTAAATTTTGCTTTGGTGCATATTACATTTTACTTGTTTTTATGTTAAAGTATTTCTGTTGTAATTGTGATACTTAGAATATTATGTTCAATTTCAAATATACACGCACCCGCGCGCCCTCGAGGTCTTTGTAACTGTTTGTTTCAATTATTTTAGCCTTTGCTTCTTAAGAATTTATCTTCGAACCTTGTTTTTTTATTTAATTTTAGGATGTTGCTCTTTGATTATTTTTAATTTGCATTTTTGTCTTTTAACTATTTTTATTAAAATATTTTGTTGATGGGGATAGTTTGAATAATTCTAGAATAACACAGCTTTACAGTCTAAAGTCTGTTATAATTTTAAAATATATTATTTTCATTTTTTAGTATTTTTTTTAAAAAAAATGTTTGGTTTTATTTTAAATATTTCCAATTCATACATATTTGTGATATAACGTCACTACAGTAAAGTGATGAGACCTGAGCAGATAACATCTTTTCCTGGATTCCTCTTCTCTGCAAATTAAAATATAAGGACCCGTTTAAATTTAACAGGCAACAATCCTTTTAATTCCTTACAACGGATCGATAATGGAACGAATATTATACCCTAGAAGCAAAATGTACGTCAATTTTTATATTGCTTGCAAAACCTAGCCGTTGAACTGCAATGATTTCTGTTAGTGGAAGTAAGTGATGATCTGGTGGGGAAATTATTACGTGAATGTACTAAATTAAATCTCATTTATTTGATTTATCACATATAGTAAGCTTCAATAAGTAACTTCTAAAAAGATATAATTAGAAACTATTTCAGGAATTAAATTCAAAGACTAATGGAATTTTTCATTTTCTAAAAGAGAAAAGGGTAGAATTTATAAAATATTTATTAGGAGAAATCTATGAAATTTCTCTTCCTTTAAATTGAAAGATTCTGAATCATAGGCTCCTCTTTAAAATTTTTAATTATTAAAAAAATTTCTGGGTGCATTCGAGAGGAAATCAGCACGGAAGATAACGACAAATGCTCTCGGCGTATTTATACATCTTCCATCCAAGTATGACGTCACATGGGAAAATTCAGTAAAATTCTGTAACTTTCTTCCTTGTGGAGATTTGTACATTTCAGAATTTTTAGGACCTTCCCATTTGTCGCCAAAGTTGCCAAATTTCTCACCGTCACCAAAATGTTCGCCAAATACATCGTGAAGGTTAAGGGATTATTGCTTAAGTTTCACTTAGCTGACTGATGACATCTTTGTAAATGTTTCTTTTTCTTCATTTGAGAACCGTTTCAGGAAAACTCTATCGCATGTTTGTAACAATATCCGTGACAATATTTTCTCTTGCGTACGTTCAAAAGTGTCTTTGGCTTCAATATTTCATGCAGATTTTTTTAACATATGTGGTATTTACTAATATTTACCTTAGAGGATGGTAAATATACGTTAAATATGTTTTACTAAGACAAAGAAATTAATATTTATGACTAAAATGTTTTTATTATTTTGAGCAAAGGGTTTTAAAAAATTATTGATAATCTTAACTTAAAAATCAATTGATTCCTTTATTGAAATAGAGATCAAAGACCTAAGGAAAGCCCACATATCGAGAAAAATAATTTCAAAGAGTAGTACTTTATTTAATAGACTTTTATCATTTTCAAAGAAATAAAAAATATTAAAATTATGCCTGAGAAATTACAAAGAGGTGTAATCTGCAGGCTATCGGTAGAGGGCGCTGGAACTGCGAGACGAAAGTGAAAAATCGACAAGCATTATGACAGTCATTGTGAAAGGAGAGAGAGCGAGAGTTTTAAAAGATAGCCCATCTACAAGGTCCAGTTGGGCAGAATTTATTCTGATGCCATATTACTTTTTGCCTAGTTTAAAGAAATATTCTGAATTCATATCCCCTTGTCGATTTCGAACAATTCAGTTTTTGAAATTCCATGAAAGTATTTCCACTGCTCTATCTTTTTTTTGATTCTGAAGGAAAAGTATATTATATTATTTTGATAGATGCATATTGTCACTTTTTATGATATTGCATTTTTCTACTTATGGAATGTTTTTATTTCAATTGAAAACAACTATTTATTTTGTCACTGCTAAATTTATATTCTGATCCCATTTGCTTAAAGAACTATCTCAAATCGCATATGTGTTAGCAAATTATGATAAATGCAAAGGAACAAATAAATATTTTAAAAAAGATAGACTGTATGACAGTTTTGGATTGCAATTTTTGATGTTTGTGATTTTGTGATCTATACAAAGATATATATTTAATGTTGGTTTTCTGACCTAGGTGTAATAATTGTTTATTTTTAAGAAAGTGTATCAGATAATTTAAAGATCCATTGTTATCATTTCTAGATCACTGAGTGGAAAAAGAAAACTGGCACAAATTTATCAGTCTCTATTCGTTTTAGTTATATAAAGCAGAAAGAAGAGCACTTAAGGATTTTTATAGTGATAGTAAGAAATTTATTGATTAGTATATTGTCTTTAAAATTCTTTTACTGAATTTCCTCTTCCTCATATTATTATTTTGGTGGCCATAGCCAAGAACGAATTTTCTAAGAAATTAAACTCTTAAATGCCATTTCAAACTTCTATGAATGCAAGCAATTAACGGCTTAAAAGTCAGCTTTGATAATTGAATCTAATGTTGTTGGAAAGATTGTTGGATCATTTGTATATCCCTTTATTCACCTTTTCTTAGATTTAGTTTCATATGAGAGACTATTGTAAAGTTTTAACATTAACTCAGAGTTTAACATTAATAACATTTTGCAAATTTTTGTTATTCATCAACATAACACCTTTGTTAATCACCTTTTAAGTCTTGATACAACGTTCAACGCTTTTCAAATCTTCTTTTTGGAAAAATCATAGCTTTTGTTGCAGGTAATAACGATCAACAACTTTCTGAATCATCGACTCGTTGCTGTTTTGTTCCATCAAAGTAATCGCAGCACCCACTTGGAAAAACCTTTTCGCTAAAAACCTTTTCCTGTCGATCAGGCTTAAAATTTTGACACGTTTCAAGCAAGGTTAGTACTCTAGAAGACCTGGTTACTGGTTTACCACGAGCGCCATCTCTGGGTTAGTCTCGGGAGTTATTGATCGATGTGTTATTTATTCTAAAGAAATAATCGGGATATCTATATGAAATATATTCTGCGTATTAAATGGTTTTATGTACATGAAGTTGTAAACTATAGCTATTAATTTGATTTGTTTGGTTTCAGGAAACCGTAGATTGAAGTAGCCCGCATTATCGTAAGGTCTTAATTATTATCCCAGGATATCGTAAAATTTTAATTATTACTAAAATAATGGAGATAGAGACTTAACCTTTACTTATCACACACACACCTCTTAAACTACTTGTAGTCAAACATCAGACTTATTTATTTCTTACAGTGTTTATTGACCTTTCAATTTCGGTTACTGTAGAAATCATCAGTTGAGCTCTTCTCTTACAACGGGCTACTTCAAACTAGGCTTCCTGAGCAAACAAATCCAACATGAATAGCTGTAATTTACAACATGTACAAATTTTAATTATTATAACAGTATAGATATAGAAACATAATCTTCATTTGGTATTCTTAAAACTTTTCTTCATAGTCATCTAGAGTTATTTATTTCACCTTGTGTTTCTTGACTTTTCGAGGCTATCATTGTGGACTCAACCAGATTGAACTCTTTTCCCTTCTCTTACAGCGAGTTGTTTCAATCTATGGCTGCTTGAAACCAAATAAATCAACATTTCTTGATTTTCTAAGATAACCAGTAAAGTTTTATCAAACACTATTTCTCTTTGATTTAGCTTACTACTGCTTTTAATTCGGATAATGTCTATTACTTTCAGTTACTCGGAAGAACTTCTGATGGTTAATACCTGACAGGAGATAGAGATCATAAGGCTATGTGCCCCAGTTTAACCCATCAAACCGTACAGCGGGTTTACTTGAACAACGATTTCTTGTAAACAAATCAACGTGAATGACTGCAATTTAAAACATTATGGCATGAATATTGCCTAGTGCAGAATAGAATTTTAACCTTATGTTTGGTTGTTTCTTATCATGAGTTAATTGCAATACCCTAATCGTATATTTCATACGAAAATTCTTACACTATACGGGAAATATATAAGTAAAATAAATCCTTAAAATAGTAAATACTATGTATTTTTAAGAAAATTTAATACATAAAACGTATTAAATTAAAAAGAAATATTCGCTTATTTTTACAGGAGTATATGATATTCCCATAATATATAATATAAGGTATATAATCCATAAACATGATTCCTTATGTAGAATACCCCTAGGTAATCATATTTATCATAGGGTCATTTATTTGCGACAGAATCATGTCATTTATTTATCGGAATAAACCATCATTTCTCATTCAGAATGTATTGGAAGCGCCATCATTGCCTGAAGCTACAGATAGATTCTTCCACGAAGGAAGCTATGAAAGTGTCGATACTACAAACGTTTGATTCTATCAAAATTATTTTCGTCTGGTCACGTTTTGCTTCGTACAGCAAGATCAGGTTGGAATTATGTTTTGTTATGAAAATAGTTTTATTTTGTTCGAATTCACCAATCATATTTTTACAATCAGGATTTTCTTCTATCAATGTTGCTTGAAAACGTATTAAATTTTATGTAATTATAATTGAATAAATTGAAAACAAAGTCTAATTAATCTAAAAAACACTTGGTCATCGTTTAAGTAAAATAAACTACTTACAGATAAAGAAACTAAAAGTAAAATTTGAAATATAAAAGGAGATGTATGGTATTATTCTCTCCTTTGTAATAGAATTTCTGGAAAATAGCCTTTTTATTTTACTTTGCTATTGCAACTAAATATAGATTTATCTTTGAATAGAGATCAAATCTTTTTCAATTCTTTTTTTATATATAAAACAAAATATACTATAAGGGTAGGTTGACTGTTATACGCATTTTATATTATTTACAAAATAGCTATTCAAGATTAAGCATCTTATTGAATATTAAGATTTAAAGCATTTTTAGAAAAATAATAAAATTATTTTAAAAACTAAAAATAAGTTAAATGTAACTATGGCAATCAACTTCTGAGATCTGACCTAAATATAGACCTGTAATTTGATCAAATTCAATAATACAAATGCATAAAACATTAACATATTAAAGAAAAATGATAATTCACTTGTAAGAACGAATTTTGATTTCAATATACGTAAGAACATTAAATATTAGAGATTATAATGAGATTTTTGATAGAATAGAATGGATATTTTTTGAATGCTGATTTTAATGCGAGATTTAAACCCTAATTCTTAAAGTTATCATATTCAAGATGCTGAATTTAATAACTAAGATACAGATTCGCATGCATTCGAATATTTACAGTTCTTTAGATATTTGTATGGCTTGCGTGCTAAAATACTTTTTTAAAGTTAATTTATTTTAGATCAATAAAAAATATATGAATAGGATCTGTTAATTTTAAACCTCATTCAAGTGACTGAGTACGACACCTGAGTTACACCTGCCTGTTCCAAAACTTCTCACCACATCGTCGGAAGGATTGGAACCTTATTGCAGTTGTGGAACATCAGTCTTGCTATACTGGCCTTTAGGACATCAGGATTCAACCCACGATTCTGACAACAGCAGCGCCAGTTCACAACCCTGATCGTTTGCTAACACGCCACTTGGACCTAAAATAATTAATGGCGAAACATTTTGCTAAAATGGCAAATAGTATCGATGACAATAATTTTGAAAATGTTTCTTAAAAGGTTCTTTGGATTATTTGTTGTAGAATGTTCTTTTCGAAAGCGAAGATAAATACCATGTAGAAATTATCTTGATATTTTGATAAGTATAATTATTCTAGATGTGGGTTCGTGTTTGTTATTGAAGAAAAATAAAAACTATCTTAATACTTCTATATGAATTACTTTTATTATATATTCTTTTATATCTCTGGAAAAAAAAAGTTTCTGGTGGTGGGAAAAAATTGTTTTTACCCAAGTTATTCGAATGTTGCGAGGTCATTCAGCAGCCATTAGAAATTCCAAGGAAATGGTGCAGCAAGCAAGATAAATTGTTGTTTTTTGGTAAACATCATCACTCCTAGAGAGATTGTTAAAGTCTCGATTATTTCGCATTCGTGATCATGACGCCTTTTACCTCAAAATTCCGTCATAACTTTTTTCACGGCCGGTGGTCATCCTCGCCTTCTTTGGAACCATCCTCGTCTTTTCACCAAAGATCCATTGTTTTTGATTGTTGCTTGATTTCCATGCATAAGATCGACGAAGGTAGTGAAACTCCCCTGCAAATGACGATCGAAAATTTGACGCAGCCTAATCAAATTTTGATTTGGCTTAAGACTGCAAATCAAAACAAACTTATGAATCAATGTCAAACTGTATAGGCTCCATTTAACAGATAGGCCGCACCCAAGTTAACAACTATTTACCTTTGGCTACCATTGTTTTCAAATACCAAGTACTTTTGAATCACCCTCGATATGTTAAGAAGAAAATAGTAGTGTAACATGATTAAAAGAATTATACAAAATCTTTGTGATAATTGTCATATATGTCTTGCTTATATCTACATAAAAGTCAAATAAATATTTTCTAGAGTTGGCTGTTAATTAATTATAATAATATGAAGGAATTACTCGGAAAATTTAAAGTGAAGAAAGTTTTTATAATGATTAGATCTATACAAAATACATTTAAAGGTAATGTATGTACGTGGAATGCATTAAGCTACTAAATACATTAAGTAAATGTACTACGTAAAATACATTTTGAAACATTTGACTTTTCCATGTAATTCATGAGAAATTCATGAAATTTGTATCAGGATATAAAATGATTAAAAATTTTTTACGATTTATTTTGTTAATTTACATTGCAAATTTTTTTATGACATTTTATACTGTGATTCTACAATTACATGATGATATTTTAAACTTAATATTACTAATTTAGGAAAATAACGTCATATATATGCCGGGTCTCAGTAACTATGACCCGGGTCTGAATGACTTAAACATT
The DNA here is from genome assembly GCA_019974015.1 of Nephila pilipes. Lineage (NCBI taxonomy): Eukaryota > Metazoa > Arthropoda > Arachnida > Araneae > Nephilidae > Nephila > Nephila pilipes. Next base: position 510,430 of record BMAW01113653.1, read on the forward strand.
TTATACATGAGGTAATTACTTTCTTAAAATATTGAAAATAAATCATGATGCATTGATATGAAGATATGGGATTGTTTATAACAGACTCTCTGAGAAAGCAACACAGAAGGATGTAGGAAACAGATCCGTATGTTGGAACCTCGGTCAAGTGACGAGGACAGCACAGCCGACACCGCGATTTTCATTTTAATACCTAATAATAAAATATAGTTATGATTAATAGTAAGATACTTGATATGAATTGTATTAAAGTTAGACACCTTATTCCAGTCAATTTCTGGCAATATATATGTTTCTGCTCAAATTAATAATTAACAAATGTACTACTAAATTAGTAACAAACAAATTTGGAGACAAAATGCTTTCAATTGAGGAAGTATGTCTTACTTCAGAGATACACTTGGCAGAAAGTAATTATTCTTTAGCTCATTGAAAACAATAGCTTGACTCAATTCAGAAATATATTCGTATCCTTTATGTGGTTCATTAAAGGGTGTTTAGAAATATTTCCCTCCTATTGGAAGCAATACTCTTAATAAGGTGATAAACTTAGGAACATATCTCTGGTGTCCAAAAAAGGTAAGTATAATTGATATATATCAATAATGAAGGGAATCCTGAATGGTGGAAAAGGGTTATCGAGTAAAACAGGTTTATGATAAAAATGAAATGAAAGGTTAATATGAAAGGTCATATGAAAGGCAATGTAATTCCTTTTGCTGTCAAGAAGAACATTCTGAAAAAATGCCATACTCTTTGATTGAAACAAGTGAAATAAAAGGGCGATACTGCAGTTTAATAAAGTGTTTGTCATATCTGACAGACCATTTGACGCAATGTTATACCTTACTCGCTAGACGTTGTTGATGGTGGACTAAGAGTTCCAAACTTCACTAAAGCCCTTTTCAGTACTGGAACGACGTTTTGGTGTGCGGAAAACCAAGTCGTCAGCCTACCACTTGTGCGTGATAAGATTCAGATCAGGGTAAACAAGTTGTGAGGTATACGTTAATATTTTTCATTTCAAGTGATCTTCGACTCAGGCTACGGCTGAGACGGCGCATTATCATCATAAATAGAAGTCGGGATCAATAGCATCTCGAAACAAGAGAACATAGACTTAAGAAACTCTGTTCTGTATCTCTTAAAGTCCTACACTGTTACTTGAAGTAGCCAGGTCTGTGGTCTTCTAGCAGAGCTGGTCTACCATTTACCAAGTTACCCATTCTCTTCCATCAGTTGAACGATGAGAATCTATCTATAGCCTTATTGGATTACGAATCGTATTCAGGACTAAAAGCTAAATTCGTCACTTGAACTCACGTTGTACGTCCCAACTCAGTACTAGTGTTTCAAATAATTTAAATGAGCTAAGCTTTCTTAGATGTGGGAATGCACATGCTAGTCGTCCTCTGGCATGGTATTTATGTTTTAAGTTAATGTATTTACTTTTAGGTACTCTTGCTGAAAATCTTATGCAACTAACATGATTACAAGTTACAAAAGAATACTGCAAATATAGCATTCTATACACCAGGGATCACAAACTTGATCATCGCCCTATATAATTTTTCAAGAATCTCCATAGACCCCACAAAGGTAATTTTCAGGTAATTAAATAAAACTATATATAGTCTAAATATTTAAATAGGAAACAGTAAAGTAAGTAGACAGATTTTTACTTTAATGAGATGAGTGTACCTGGTGTTTCTTGGCAAGGTTCGCTATATTGGGTTCGAAATTAGTCAATTTTAACCGTGAGTCGTGCAAATTACAAACTGGTCACAAGGTCAAGTTGTGACATCACGGTATACATACGAAAACACATAAGGAAAAAAGGGGCAGATTGTTTTCTGATTTATTATTTTATTTTCTATAAAGAATATAATATTAAGTCAATTATAAAAATATTTTAAATTTTTACGTACGCAGTTAGATATGTGTGATTTGCGTATTAAGAACTGTTTTTCCTTCGAGTCCCAATAGACCCCCATTCGACCCCTTGGGTCAGATAGACCCCCTACTGTTGTCAAATAGACCCCTAGGGGTCTATATAGACCACTTTGGCGACCCTGCTATACACTGATCATAATAATAGTTTCAAAAATTAAAAGTAATAAAATTTAAAATTTAAAAAAATTATTAATCACAATATTTTGTAATACTTAAAATTTTTTGAGTGTTTATTAAAAACAATTATGTTCACTAAGTAAGAAATCACCTCATTTCATAACAATGTATAAAATATCCGCTCTATGGATAAAGTACATTTTGAGGAACACAAGTACAAGAATCCTAAAAAATCCCATTTTTAGAAAAACTTCAATGAAGATATTTTTCTAAATTGGATCACATGTTTGTTTACAATTTTAAAATTAAATTTTCGATCGCTCTATTTAACAAATAATCATAAATAGTGCACCCTAGGAATAAGAAAAGTATCCTTTACTTTATAACAGCCAAATGAAAAAAAAAATGCAGAATTTAAAGCATTTTAGTATCTTTGTTACCTTAAAAGCCAATAATATATTGACATTGTGTAAGGTGTAATACAATCGAATATTTTTAAAATTCATGTTGCAAACGTAATGGCTGTCTCTATGTTATGTAATGTAAGATTATAATTTTAAAATTAAACTTAAAAACTGATGTAAAACACAATTTTAAATTTTTTTCTGTGTTTTACTAAAATTGTACCGTTGGGCTATTCGTAGTTTTTTCTTTACTGACCTCAGGACTTAAAATAATTTGAACTGCATAAAGTTACAAAGTCCTTCAAACCGAAATGAAACGTGATTAGAAAAATTATATGAAGATAGATGCGAAGTGAATCAGAGATTATTACATATAAATGAAATGGAATTGAAGAAAATGAAGAGAGGTAGAGGATAACGATAGAAATTTATAATTTTTATGAAAGTTCCTTAATTAGTTTTGTAGACTGAAGCGAATTCTAGTTAAAGTATTAAGAATTGGCTCTTTACGTGAAGTTGTTGAAATTAGAACGAGTGATATGATATGCTAAGATTTCATACTTAATTTATAATCTAGGATTGTTGAGTTGATTGGAATTTGAGAGAAAGAGATCTTATCTATTCTGCATTGAAAAATAAAGTATTTTATCTTGCTCTTGTATATTTTGAATTGAAATTTAACAATGATTGACTATTCAATTAAATAGAAAGATGTCATTAGGGTTGAATAATAAAGGGTAGTCATTGCAAGATTATTTCAAAAAATCGTTTCTATTTGTTTTGATTGTTATCGCTCCTTTAATAACTTTGAAATTGTTCAAGTTACATCTAGATTTGAAATTTATATTTTACATAATCCATTCAGAATTATTACATTTTAATCTTTTACAGTTTCTTTCTATGCCAATTCGTGTTTCAGTTTTTCTGCAACATAATTAAGGCAATAATTAATATCACAATTAATATGTCCTAAAACAGCTTTTTTTTATTATATATGAGTGAATTTTCTTTCAATACCCCAAGAACATATATTCTTACTATTCCCCAAAAATGTATTTTTTCCACTTTTCTAGGATTTATCTGCTTCAGTTATTTCAAATATTTTAGGATTTTTGTTTACATTTTTTAAAAAATATTTTTTTATAAAATAAAAAAAATAAACTTTTTTTGTGTACATTATAAAAAGTGTACATTATAAAAAAATAAAGTGTACATTATAAAATAAAGTGTACATTATAAAAAAATAAACTTTTTTTGAAAATTTTAAAAACAGTCCAATTCTCATTACTGAAGCTTGTAAAAGTTTTCAACTAGTTTTTTTTTAAAACGCTCAACATGATTTTAACTTCTTTTTAAGAAAAAGTATCGTTCAAATAACCACAATAGCTTGAGATTAGTATAATAATTATTCTGAATTAAAATCATATTTTCAAATAAATCATAAGGACTTTTTTTGGATCGTTTTTCACAATTTCCTCCGCTAAGGCTTGGCATACATAAATACACTCATTTTGATGATAAATTCTTTTAAATAGTTCTTCATAATTAGAATAGCATAATTATTTTACCGTCTGCGGAAAAATATAATCTCTAGATGGAAGGAAATTTCTTTTGAAAAATCTCCTTTCTGTTTAGCATAATCGTTTTCTTACATATTTTTGTATTATACGCAAAATTTAATATCATTGAAGATGCTCTTCGGGTATTTTAATAATTGCTTCATTAGATGGGATTACCCAGAATTCCATGAATCTTAGAATCTATCCACCTTAGGAATTAATTATCCTTATATTTAGATCATAACCACGAAATAAATCCAGGAAGAAAAGCTTTTAGTGAAACTACTAACAAATCTCTGAAGAAGTCATTAGGCCTTTCCTAGTAAATCCTTGTTCCCTTGTGTCCCAACAGGAAAAACGATGTGTGCCAAAAAGGAAATCACGAGGAAATTTAATTACCTTAAGAGATTTGGCGGAAAAAGAGGAAAAAACAGCGTTTTACTTACTTAAAAAGTTTGTTTTAGAAGTAAAATATGCTTTTAAAGTCAATTAGGGAATAATTTTGAGGGTAATTGGTAAAATGAGTTCAGTTATTCGTTGAACTGACGACGCAATGGTCGGAATTCTTTTCCAAAAGGAATAGAATAGACATCAGATCATGTTTCAAATTCTATGTTATAATTCTGTTGGTGTAATAGATTTAAATGTAATTTTCATTTAATTATGTAATTTGTGGAATATTTTGCGATGGAGATAATATTGTTAAAGTAATTCTTATGAAAAGATATCAATTTTATAATGATATGTGTTTTACTTTCTATGTACCATCAATTCAAAAGCAATATAATTAGAAATAATTTTTAAGAAAATGAATAATTTTTTTTGTAATATTTAATAGTTAAAATGGATGATGCAGCAAAACTTGATACACATTTATATAGTTTCATAAATATGTAATATCTTTAATTGTTTAAAATTAAAAGAAGCAACATCCTTAACTTTTTTATGGAAACTTCCTCTATTCTCTTAAAATACGTGGCTTTTCAAGCAATAATAGCCATATGAAGTGTCTCATTTGATTAAGGCATTCCTCTCAAATACCATTATTTCTGAGGACTAATCGAAATACTAGAATACAACACAAAATTCAGCTGGAATGTACATATGAGTATATATGATTACATATAAATACGAGGACCGTTCTCATATATATATATATATATATATATATATATATATATATATATATTGAAATGGAGCCTCCATCTCTCTCTGAATCAGTTGTATATCTTAAACTACGAATTTAAAGTTTAACGAGCCAAAAGAATCGTACAGTGGGAGAGAAGAAAAAAATTAATAAAAAACAGATAATGGAATGATTATTCAAAAAGTAAACCATCTTTCAATGCATTCCTTAAATTTATGAAACAAATAGAATGAAAGTTAATAGTTACATAATTGAAACTCATATACATGAGACATGCAATACGTGATGCTCCGACGTAGGAGTTGGATTTGAGTAGCGTTATTGCATTTGAATTACATAACTAATTAATATATCTAAGCGTGGGTGTATGTGTCGAGAGAGTGAAGTGTGTGTTATGAGTGTCCGATAAATTCATGTAAGAGTTTGTGCTAATCATGGCGATTATCTTTATTTAAATGCGTCACCGGGAGGTATATAGGGTCGCCACAAAAATAAAGAAAGCGCCTTTTCCTCCCGAATGAATCATTAATATTCTTGAGCATAAAGTGTACAATGAATCTCTCCGTATCTTCCAACCTTTAATTCAATATATATATATACACACTATTGCCTTGCATATTTTGATTTATTATGTTTGAAGTGCATTTAGTTCCAGCTAAATTTGCGAAGATTACAATTTTGATTTAATGTAAGCTTATTTTCTAAAATAAATTTTGTTTATTCTAACTACATTATTAAATATTTCATTAAATTGGGACTTTCATGTTGTTGCAGTCCTATTAATATATAACGTTTTAAGCTCTCGTTCTTCATTTTTTGTAATACTACAGTTTTTTAGTATTATTGATAATTCAATTTTAACTAATCGGGTCTTTTCTGAATTCTTATAAATGATTCATGGTTCATTCCCACTTGAGTACCTAACAGTTGCATGAAAGAAAGGTTCGTGGTTTCACTCCTCAATTCAGTCCTAAACATGAATGAGGAATATGTTGTTACGACTTCGAATTAGTCTTATTTAAACAATAGTCTATGTTTGTAATTTATGCTGAATAAAATTTCTTTTACATTTAATCTCATAAATGTATTCGAGAATATTTTAATTTTAGATTCCCTCACGTACACATTAAATAATTTGTTACCAGTATTTCAAAATTTTGGAACATTGGCAATGAAATTTTCTCGTCGTGTGTGTATGTGGTTGTCTCATATTTCAAAATCCACTCTTCTCTTAGTTTTTACATTTTGTAAGTAATTTTAGTACAAATTCTATTTATCATGACTGATCTTAAGATAAATGGATAGGAATGATAAATTTCTAGGATAATTGGTTATGTTTTAAGATTTATATCTAGTTTAAATATTTTGAAGATCAAAAGCACTTTAATAAACTGTTATCAAAATATTTCTTTATGATATTTTAATACGAAAAATAAAAAATTATATATTTTTTGTTTTAAAAAGTAACCATTAAAGCTTGGCCGACTACTTCAAATTATTTATGCAAATAAAACTTACACATTAGTAAGGTATTGCAATTATATTGTTATATAATATATATTCTAAAATTTTCTTTCAGGGATTCATAAGTAACTGAAATACGAATGAAAAAAATGTTAGTATACAAACCAGCTAATTAGTCTTATTGACTTATAGAATGTGTAGTATGGTTTGCTACATTTAATAAGAATGAAATATAATTTAATTCTTGATATGTAAATAAATATATATATATCTTTTGAAAATACCACTGCTAATTCTCTTGCTTACTGAAAATTTAAATATTATTATGCATAGCTTTAGCTTAATTTGTATTTATAAGAGCTTTAGGTATATATATCCAAACAGTGTCATCCTGATCGTTACATCAATAAATCATTTAGAGGACATAAAGGTTATTTTGATAAGGCTATAATAATATAAATAATAGTTTAAAGAACTTTTAAATTGGCAATCCTCAGAAGTACTACTTAACGAAAATTGGTCTAAAGGGAACTTTCTTATTCTATTACTTAAAGTTCAAAGATTCTACGAAGCAATTTTTTCCGAGGAATACGTGTATAGTTGATGGCTTCGGGCACGCTAGTTGAGTAACATAATCAAGTGTACTTGCATGATATCGATACGTTACTCCAAAAATAATCAATAAAGTTTGAAAAACAGTTTTCTTCACTATTAGGCCAATTTTTTTATTTACAGAACATGATATGCATTGATCTTCTAAAAGATAATTTTGTTTTTATTGAGAAAATATCTTCTATCATTTGATACATTTAAGTCAGTACTATCAGCTTTTATTTTATGAATATCAAGCACAATTTATTTCGAATGACGCTCCATATAACTTTTAGGAAGTTGGTCTGAATTTATCGGTGTTTTAGAACTGTATGAAAGCGTTTGTGGGGATGGTCCTCGTAATTATGAGCCAAATCAAATGATGAGGATGACATATAAAGTGGTACTTCACGTTCCTTACTTCTGCACCATGGAACATGAAGACTCTTAGCTTGGTTCTGTTTAAGGTACAGATGCTCTCATTACGTGTCTTTGATGGAATCAAGTTTCGAACATGTTTGAGTGCATTCTATTAAGAATCAAGCAAAAACTACAAAGCATTTGTAAAATATTTTAGTATTTTTTTAAAAATAAATACCATCAAAAAGAGAAAAAATAGTTTTTAAACTATTTAATTAGGTTAATTACATAGTACCTAATTGAGTACATCGAGACTGAATGCCCATGAAGTTGCCATACATATGCAATTTTAAATTGAATATAATAGGAAGAAGAAGCAATGTTACTTATGATGAGACTCATAAAAGCTGTTCCTATTATGAACTCCTTCCCACCGCAAATGAAAGGTGATTTGGTAAATTAGATAAGGATAATAAATGTAGTGAATTGATTTAGAGATAGTGATATATAAGCGAAACAGAACTCGAAGGAAAGAAAAGAGAGACAGAGGCCAACGACAAGCTGATAGATGTTTGTAAATTGGAGTGAATCATAATAATTAATTAATCATTTGTATTGAAAGTGGTTAGAGTTAGTGAGAGAGTGAATGTAAAAGTTATTGGAGCAAGAGCCAGATGTGGCTATGCTGGGCCAAATAAGATTTAACTGTGGTATAAACGTGAAATAATTGAAAAAAAGACAAAAACTGATTGACAAGAAGGAGGGTCGAAAATAGAGAAGGATCGCTAGGGTATCCCGGGAGTTCATCGCCTGTGTTTACCAAAGACAGTAAATCCCATGGGAAAGAAAAAGATCACTAGGGTGCCTCGGGGTCATGATGCTCGAACTTATCTAAAGAAGAAAAGTCCCTGAGATCTCTTTATATAATTCCCAGGAGCAGGGTGCCCGGCGATACCCCCAGATTCTGGGTACCCATTTTAGTCACCTCTTACGATATGGATGAGCTACAGGGGTACTATTATGTCATTCCTAGTCACCACTCGGGTCTGAAAGTGGTTAGAAGCGACATCTTTTTTTGTTAAAAGAGTTTAATTTGTTATACTCAAGAAGTATTTGAATCGGAGTGAGTAAGCTAAGACTTTATTATTAGAAAATAAAAACAGGGATTCAAGAGAAAGAGACTGATCTTGGATATTCTATGTTAAAAGCTAATTAACTGTGTTGTCTCTCTTTCTTACGTATCTTGAATTAGAGCCTTGAATTTATTGACCATTTAATTAGACTTTAAGATGGCTGTAACTAACTAATGAAATTAATACATCACAAATTACATGGTACTTAACTGGGTACCTTTGGACTGAATACCCATGAATTTGTCACGCATTCGCAAATTTAAAATGAATATAATATGAACAAAAAAATATTATTTCTAATGAAATTCATAAAATCGGCTCCTATTTTGAAAATTAAGGCCTCTGTATTCGTTTGATCTTGCGAGCCGAGCATCTCTAGAGATGCTCGTAAGCCTCTTGTTGAAACGATGCTGACTTTATATAAGCTGCGAATTCCCTTTGGGAACAAGGCGGGCATCACTAACATTATATGAACGGCTCATGAGTAGTCTTATGATGCATATACGAGTATATTGAGCTAAACAACTCAAGTTCTGATTGCAAGTACGAACGTGTTAAAAAGCGTGAAATTTGATATTTATTACATTTTCAACTTCTATGAATTTCATCATAGAAAATGTTTTATCTTTGTTATTACAATTATTTTAAAATTGCAAGTTTATGGTAACATTATGACCATTCGGTTCCAAGGTATCCAACTGGGTACCTTTAATTTCAATCAAAAATTATTCACCAAAATACACTCTAAAATTCTCAAAATGTCATATAAAATAATAATTATGTATATCTTAATCTAAAATGATATCCAAAGTAGTTAAATGAATTTTGTTATCAAGAACATCAAAGAAACTTACCTCTTGGTCTACAAATTACCATGATTTATTTTTCTGTCGTTTTTAAACTATGATATTTTGTAGATTTTATAATACGCTCATGAACATAGAAAAAATATACCAAGAAAGAAGCCAGTTACAAACTCGAAACTTTGAAAAGCAGTTAAATGATTGCCTATATGAAAATGATCCGATTTTGAAGCGAATGCGCATGACCGCCCACACTGCAGTGTTGCTGCAATCTGGGAGTGAGTTCTATATACAGCGGCGCATAGTGGATGATTCTGAAACGTTACAATCACATTCATATTCTAGTAGGATTTGTCTGATATATAGTAATGAGAGAAGACATTTCGCATAATTAAGCCAGTATGAGAGGATCATGATCATCTGCATGAGAACTGCAGGGTGTTCGACGTGCCGTGCTTCTCGCCAGGTGGATAGTTCGGAGTGTGTTGTCAGAACATGTTGGCAGCAGTTTGATTCGAAATGGTACCTACGTGCGGGGGAACCAGGTCTAAAGTGACCCAGAGGATGACGAGGAATCGATGGATCGGCGGCAGGCACTCGTTGTCCCCACAGGGACTTATTTCACGATTCAATCAGATGTAGGGCTGCTAGTAGTTCCATAAACCAATTTCAGATGCTTTGCGGAAGAGAATCTATTACCCAAGCGCCTTTTTCTTATACTGCCTTTTATACCAAAATATCAGCGACTCTATTTACACTGGTACGCTAGAATGACGTGGAATACCCCAGATTGCCAGAAGAGGTGTTTAGTGATGAAACCAGGCTCATATTGGGGACAGATGATAACCACGTACGGGCGTGGAGACGCCGTGGTGATCGATACAATTCCACCCACTATGTAACGTGAACACATTGCCCGCACTACATGCGTAATTGTCTGAGAGTCCATAACCTATGATAGATGGCCTATTCTGCGGTACGTGGAACCTTAACGGGTCAGCGTTATGTTGATGACATTCTTCAGCCTCGTGTAAGATCATTTCTAAATGGTCTTTCAGGGGTAATTTTCAGCAAGATAACTCTTGTCGTATGCAGCTCGAGTAGCTCTAGACTTTCTACATCGTGATCAGATTCTTCTCTGGCCATCCCGCTCACTGGAACTGTTCCCTATAGAATACCACCGTGTCACTCCGTATATGATTTGGAGGTGGCTGTTCAAGATTTGTGGTCCCATCTGGTTCAAAACAATATCCGACGTCTAATTAACTCAATGCCGGATCGAGTTGCGCCATATATTGCAGCAGAAGACGGCCCGATTCGTTCTTGAAGTTTCAATTTATTTGTCAATAGTGCACTCTGTATTAGTTTAATTGCCTTGATTTTGGGATTAAATGAGTCTCCCCTGTATCATTATGTGTATTAAATTTCATTTCAATCTGATGATCTCTTCTTGGTGCGCTATCTTCAATATTCCAGAATGTTTAGTCGTGTCAACTCTTGGAGAACTATATAATCAGTCCCAAATAACTGATTACCTTGTTAAAGTTACACTAAGAAGCAAAACGAGGGCTATTGGCGATGAATCTTGTAATTTTTGATCTTTGTCAAGTGACGAGGATGATGCCTGAATTTGAAACTCCCTCTCCAAACTTCCCCACTCCACAAACGGTAAGACTTGGGACCTCGATCAGATTTAATGCGCATAATCCCCACTACACGGCGGGTATTTTGTGGCATCAGGGCTCGAATCTGTGACACAACAAAAACAACTCCGGCCGCCCAATATCCAACCAGGATCATTAGGCTACAGGGACCAATAGACTTTCCCCGAATGGATAACTTAAATTTGAAAGCTAACAAACATCTTTTTAAGAACATTTTACATGCATTTTATAAGCACAACCAGTTAGTTACCTTGGGTTTTAGAAAAATGTGAGAGGAGCATATGTGATAGGATATTCCAATGATTGTGATCGTGAACCCCATGACCGGTGAAGTTCGTAATAACTTGCGGGTTCGAGCCCTGATTGTACAAAAGACCCATCAGATGCATTAAGTGGAGATTTGTGTATAAATATTAGCTCGACTTTAAAATTTTCTCGAGGTGTGGTTGTCTCAGATTTCGAAAATTGCTCTATTTTTAGTCATCATTTTAAAAATGATGTTATTTTGTTTCATCGATTCTATTTTTTTTTTTCATAAATAGTGCGCTCATTTCTTAAAGTTGGTTTTGTTCAGATAGGAAGAGTAGAAGTGAATTGCGATTAATCATTTACAAAAGTGTTCTTGGAATCAGGTGACAAGAAATTGATGCCGAACATCTCACATCCGCTACCCCCAATGCCACATTATGGTGTTTAACTTGTATTAGACGTAAGATATGATCAAGTTTTGCAAATTTCAGGTACAATTCACACATTTTACCTTTCTCTCACTCACAAAATTTAAATCTACTAAGGACCTTTCTTGGTGTTTTCCTCGACACATGGCTGGTATTGTTTCAATCGGCCAGGTGGAGCCACCGATTAGAAGGGAAATAAGATCCAGAAGACTGCAATATCAAGATTTCCAAGTTGTCACTTGAGGTGCCTCAAATGTGTCAAGGGGAATAAATTCTTCCCTGTCAGTAGAAATTTTAGTTCTGAACAGTCCTCCCCTAACATCTTCTATTCTGTCTTGGGTTATCCAGAGAGGACTTGCCCCCCTTTTGTCTTTGATTTTTGGAATGTTTAGGGACTCATGGATCTGATCTCGCCCATTGGCTAAGTCGGACAGGATAAGCAACGACAACAACACCTTTTCCTATTAAAATATTATATTTATCTTAAGTTCAAGCTAACTTTTATCTTACAGCTTAACTTGAGTAGTAGTGAAATCATACAATAAAGAATCGTTATAATTCTATACACGACCAGTATGAGTCAAACTCTTGAAGAAGAATGCTGTAAGTGCAATAGAGAAATATTTGAATTTAGCTCAGATTTAATAAGATGTCGCTATATCTTTATTTGATCATGTCTTAAAATTACGTATTGGTTGATGTGTAGCTCCTAAGTAACGTGGATTTGAATAACAAATCTAGTATTAATTCGTATCTGTTTACGTTTGTGACCTATTTTATAACGCATTCGTGATTTCGTTTTGTAATGTAGCTAGAATAAGTTTTGATTTCTTCCCTCCTCTATAAAATAAGCTTTTAAGGTTCATTAACGGTTAGATAACTTAAGGAATTATACATTACATGAAGTTTGCGAAACTTGTGACGGTATTCTATTACCTGTCTCGTCTGTCATCTTAAAAGTTAATCTAACTATGAGATGTAAATTTCACCTTAAGTTGAAGCACAAGTAAATTCATTAAAATTAGTCAGTTATATCCAAAATAGCTTTATTTACTTCTCAAATAAGGGGAATGCTCTCCACACAAGCAGTCAAGTTCCTATACACAAATAATAGCTACTTCTATTTTGTTTCAAAGAATACGTTTGCTGGAATAATATTAGGAGAGCCTCCTGTGCAATTGCTCTGACAGTTTCGAATTCTAATCTCGCCAAATCCGCTATACACGTCAAAGTATTTCCGCACTGACACTCTTCTTATTGCCGTAACCTTAATTCATTTCAATTCCTTTGTCGCTTTTATACGACATGTTTATATCTATTCGCTTAATTTGCGACGTTTCCTTAATTTGCATTACGTTCCATTTGATTGGGAAGAAGCTGGGATAAAGAGTTCTGATCTTCAATTAACATTTGGCGTTTCTGATTCACCAGATGTTAATTGAAGGGAAATAAGTCGCCAATAGCCCATGTTACTAGCTCAAGAATATGGGTCCTTTAGAAGTCGGGAGCTCATTATTTGATTTTGTTGCATATGTTTTCTGTATAATTTTACGATATATAGAGCTGAAGAAGTCCTGAAATATCTGAAAGTCTTGAAGTTAGTCAGACATTGATGAGATACTGAAACTATGAGAGAGTGTTGTTTTTCAATTTAATATCTACAAGTAAATGTCGCTTTTTTTAAAAAAAATGATGCCAATTTTAAAAATATCGCCGAAGAAAGTTGTCGCTTTTCCAGTACACTAAAGAAGATATATTCTACAAGGACAAACTTTAATAAAAAAAGAGAACACAATATTTGACGATATACAAACGATTACGATGAATGGAATACCTTCTTAAGTGTCTCCTTGAATAATAAAAACCGTCTCTTGAAGGTAATAAATCCTTTGATCGGGAGAGATATTTAGAGACAGTTAATCTACGTATCTTCTATGGTATCTTCCTTTTTTTTCTACTCATCACAAGAAGAAACGACCACGCCCAATTTTCCCCGGTTTGTTTCCTATGATTGATTGCACTGTAAAAGAATACCGTGCCATAAGGTATCATCGTAATAGGAGAAATAGCCAAAAATGAAAATTGATGAAAAGAAAAAGGTTTTTTTTTCCAGCGCCATATTTGGCAAATGGCTTCCTGCTAGCTTGTTATCAGATGTTTGAGACATGTCGACGTGAATTCATAGGCCACTTTTGCAATGTCTGTCTTCTACTACGGCAGAAAAGATAATCAATTACTAATAAAGGCAACTAACAAATAATTAGCTCTTGTTGATTGTTTACCAGAGGTTATTGTAAAAGTGAACTCACCATTATAGAACATTATATTTAAAAACTTTCTAGTATTGAGAAGTTGGAATGGTTAACATGAATTTTCCAGTGTAGGTTAGTCACTTCAATTCTATATATACAGGTATTATTTAGAAATTCTAATTAATTTAATAAGAATTTTTTTGCTATATTCCGTTTCAATATGTCAGGAGTTAGTATATCTAATATATATTTCTCAGTTTATGTATTAAAAATACACATTTTTTTTCTCAAGACAGACGTAAATTCTACTTAAAATGTCATGCCATTAAATTGGTTTTATTATAATGGAAACATCAATAACTATTTTCAAAAATTAAGTAAGATTTCAAATATCTTACAACTGTATTTTAATTAAAGCTATTCATCTATTTCTTAATCTGCTGAATACATTTTGAAACATATAACACTCATTTTTCTATTCTAGTACTGTACTTTGATAGATACAATTTTAATTATTAAAAGTTGTTTATTGAAATTTGGCCAATTTCTTCTCAAAATGTATTTAAATTAAAATGTCTTTCATTTGTCTAAGAAGCATTATAATTCCACTAAATGATTTTCAATGTAGTAAAATATTCAGGACTTTTAACCAAATCTTATGAAGTAGAAAAATACAATGAAATAATTTTAAAACTGTAGTATAAAACTTTAAATTTTGTAGTTGTTAGATACTCGTTACATTTAACTTTAATTTATTATAACAATACACATATATTTGAATTCGTTCAAAAATAAATTAAGAACAAATTATTAATTAGTGAGTCTAGTGCAAGTCTAGACTTGATTGCATAGATTAACTTTAAAAAATAAAACAAATGATGCATTTTCTCAAAAAAATATTTAGGACGCTTTTCTTTACAAGTAATAGTTGCATAGGTGTAGTTTTTATAAAATTTTAAAATGCCGAGGGAGAAGGGGGGAAGAATTTAAGATTATTATTTATTCTAAAAATCAAACACACATGAGAAAATATCTATATATTTTCAGGAACCGAAGCCTCTGTAGACGAAAGAAGAATACTATACTTGAAATATTTGTTTTAAATTCAGGAAGCATTCAAATGAACATATTTGATTTTTTATGCCAAGACGGTAATTAATTTAAACATATTTCCTAAGAATTAAGTTTAATCGGATCAAAATCATATTTCAGCAGGCAAATTGCTCATGAGTAAAGAATCTTACAATTGTGATGATGGTCCGATTTTAAGGACGATATCATACCTCACTATATTTATTTCCATGGACTTCCATACATCCCTCTGTTTACGTCCATCTATCACTCTGTTTATAGGGCACTATATTTACTTCCGTACATCATTCTATTTAGGTTAATATATCTCTCTATTTCCTACAATACATATTTATATCCATACACTACTCGACTTACTTCCATATGTCTCTTTATTTACTTCCATACATGAACAGTTAAAAAGATATTTGAATTTTTACCAATCAGCAATTTCTATTACTATATATAACGGCCTTTGTTGAAATCATTGATTATATTTTTTAAGCCTTCTTATCTTTAGAATTACGGCGACATATATGCATAAGATATTCAATGGTAATTAAAATTTTCATAATAAGTCCTTATATCTATTATATTACTTCTAAACCGTCTCGGATTGAATTTCTATTTTAATGTTTTCTCCAGGATATATTTTATGCTTAGTTATAAGCTCCTCTTTTATTGTTTTCAGTTTCGCCATTATTATGTTAAATTATTGTGGAAATTTTGTCTTATACTCCGCCATATTTCAGGTATTCATGCACATCATGTATGATAGTTTTGTACTTTTCCATTTCGCCGGGGCAAATCTCGCCAAGCAGGTTTTATTTGTGAAAACACACAATATACACATATTCCGTTTGAAGTCGGTTGTGTCGTTTTTGGCGACTTTATCGCTTGCGCCGGCGAAATGGAAAAGTACTGATAATTTTGTTATATTAAGCACAGTTAATGTTCTAATAACGAAGCCTATTTTAAAATTATCGTACTGTGCAGTGTCCTGTAAACACTTGATTTTAATAAAATATATCCGTTAATTCTATTTTCATTGACAATTAGGAAGTTTTATTTATATCTGTAGTTGTTGCTAACCCTATCCAATTTGGCTAATGGGCTAAATCGGATTCAGTCCTGAATCATTTAAAAAGTCATAGACAAGAAGAGGACGCTTGGTCAAGTCCTTCCAGGAAAGCCCCAGACAGAAATGAAGATGTTCAGGGTAGTACAAATCAGGGTTAAAATTATTACAGACGGGAAAGTTATTATTTCCTTGATCAAATTTGAGGCTCCTCAAGTGATCGCTTAGATAATATCCTGAAATTGCAGTCTGCTGGATTCGATCATCCTCAAAAACAATTCCATCCGGTCACTTGCCACAATACCAGTATGATATTTGATAAAAGTGATAGTTGATTTGATCAACTAAAACTCTATTAGTCTTTCTTATAGTTTTAGCTGGTTGGCTCTACTATTTCACCATATGATAGAACGCTCAGTAGTCATGAAACAAGTGAATGAAATGTATACTAGACAAGAAGGAAAAAGTAGTGTTAAATATTAAAGACAAAATTTTAAATTACGTTAGATAAGAAATATAAGATTACCCTGGATGAAAATAATTTCAAAAAAATCATAAGAACTTTCTCTTTTTAAGAAATCAACAAATAAAGAAGCAGAAACTGTTTTTTTGAATGTTATTAAAACTTCAAACAAAACCCGAATTAAAGAACGCTGTCTCTGAATGGAATCGTTGATTTGATAATTAATCGTAATTCACTGCAACTTTAATTTAATCAATGAAGAAATAGTACTTAAATCTTTTGATTAATTATAATTACAATAAATATACATTTAACTTAATATTTTATTGATTTTGAATTCCTGTTTCATAGAAGTAAAGGAAAAAAATAATGCACGAATTAATTTTATGACTATATTACTTTTTTAAAAATATAAGCCCTGGATAGATTTAATGTTTTCCACTTAAATCTAAGTAAAGAATAATTTAAAGAATATTAATAATAAAAGAAAGAGAAGAACAAGTATATCTTAGATTCAATGGGCAAAGTTTCTCTTGATGAGGTATTGGAAAATAATTAATTTTATGACAGCCATTTTCATAATATCAATATAGAATCAAAATATTTAAGACAGTGTATTAATTTCTTATTATTTAAAACTCTAAAAAAAGCTTTAAAATTACTGATTATCAGTACTTTTTGAATTACTGATTATCAGTACTTTTTGAATTACTGATTAAAAAGCTGTAATTACTGATTACGTATAATTAAAGAAAAAAATCACCACAAAAATATTTCAAAGCCTCTACAAGCTTCACACAACATTTGAAAAATTAATTTTGTAGTTTCCCTCTAAAACACTTCAAAAACATTATTGTTTCAAAGTAACTTGAAACAATGTAACATGATTTAGAGAAATAGCAAACATATTAGAAAATTTGTAGTTTCTGTAAACACAACGAGAAAAATACATTATCTTTGGTTGCAAAATATTTCAGTTCTTTACACTTACGATGACATTTATGTTTCTTCCAATTTCCGATAAAAGTAAATAAAAGTACTTGCCACTGAAGTGAGTGGGTGGTTGAATATAAACTTGTATTTATTTTGTTGGTTATGCCACAGAATATATTTACGTTTTAAGTAGGATTTATTCTTGTTTAGGAAACTTTTATCCCAGTAAAAGCTTAAAACACTTTGACGCCTGCATTTCATTCAGTATTTAGAAAAGTATTTCCTTTTTATGACGTTATGGGTGCTATTTTGATAAAAATCGTAATCTCATTTTTAGAATCAAATTTAAGAAACTAGAAATTATTCTACAGTACAGTAACGAAGAATGTATTTTATTCAGCGAAATCCTCGAAAGAATTTTCAGGATTTAAAAATTTTTGTCAGTAGTTTTTTGTGTGCTTGATTTCAAATACACATTTCACATGTTAATGTTCTATTTCACGATCCAAATTGTTTTTTATTCAGTAAATAATTATTGATTATTACAGTTGAATTGAAAATAATGCACGAATGCGATGCGAAACAGGAGGAAATAGAAATTTATATTTTTTACGCAGTTCAAATGGTTTCTAAGCTAATAAACTTGAATATGAACAAATCTTGTTTAATAATAACAACCGAAACACAAAATTCAATATCTTTAATCATAGCAATATACGAATAGAAACAAACTGAATCCACAATAACATTTTGTGAGTATTATTCCTTAAAAACACTGAATTGAATGACAAAAACTCTCCAACCAAAGAGATAGGAATGCAATAAATTAGCGCCAAAAATGTTGCGAGTAGAATCTATAGATATTTTTAATATGTCACTGTTGAAATTGATAAATTTAATTTTGAAGCAGAAAACGAACCTCACTATTACTGTGCTGAGTATTTATAGAGTAATCTAAATTTCTATTCGGTGTCATTTAAATGTAAAATTCTTTTTGAAATGTAAGTCTAAAAGGAATCAGTTTGATATAAATTGACTTCTTCCAAATTATTCTCAAAAGCCATAGGCATTAGCCGTCTTAATTCTGAGACAATTTCTAGTGACCGGAAAATAATCTCGCTTTTCCGTTTAAATTTAACGTGCAACGCCCTGTTCATGGGCTTATTTTATTCCATATAATAATCCTTCGGCGGAATCGAATCTTTGGTGGTCAAGTTTTTTCTTAGACGAAAAGAATATATTTATAGAGACAATAAAAGATTTAATGGACGATTTCATTAAGAAACATAAATTAAAAAGGTAAAATTTAAATGAATATTGATTGTCAAGCGTTACTGAAGAATATTGATTTAGATCATTGTAACTAAGAAAGTATTTTTCTCTGTGATAAGAGTAATTATATAGTACAGCATGATTTAATAATGATGGATGTTTAATTGCATACCCACATACATACAAAGAAGAGTTAAAAAAAGACTGTGGGACTTTTGGCTATTCGAGACTTTCTCTTTACCTACCTCCGAAACTTTATAATAATTTGAATTGCATAAAATTACAATTTCTTCCGACCAAAATGAAAAGTGATTAGTTAAATTAGATGAATATTTGAAGTGTAGCGAATAGAATTAGAGATAGTGTTATATAAATGAAATAGAATTGAAAGAAATGAAGAAAGATAGAAGATAACGATTTGTTGATAAATATTTATACTTTGGATTGAAGCATCTTAATTAGTTTTGTGGTTGAAGTGAATTCCAGTTAAAGTATTAGTATAAGAATTGGCTATTTTTGTGAAGTGATTGAATCAGAACGAGTGATTTAGTAAGCTAAGATTTCATTCTTAATCTCATTGTTGAGTTAATTGGGACTTGAGAAAGAGAGTTACCGTATCTATGTTACCGTATCTACCGTTATGTGTCCATGGAACAGCTATTCCGTATAAATCTCTTTATTGAAAAGACTCATTGCAAGAGTCAAAAATATTATTGAAACATGGTAAACAAATGATTTATATGTTCATATCTTCTTTTGAAATTCATATTAAGACGTTCTATCAGAACTTCAAGTCAAAATTCTTCGTAATAGTTTGATTGAAACGAATCACATTGCTCAATTATCGATGAAAGGTTTCTCATGATAACTTAATTCAATGTCTTAAGGAAAGAAATTAGAAGGTATGATTCATTTATTTCTGTTAATGATTTTGAAATAACGTTTCATTTCTCTCTCTTAATTATATCGAGAGATATTTCTAAAAAACTTGATCAATTTCAGTATTAGTATTTTTAAAAAATATCTCGTAAAACAAAAAGTGTATCATTGTTGAAAAATTTGTATAAAAAGAAACTGATTTTACTAACAAACTTTTATTAATGCTCTTTGAAAAGATAAGAAAGACAAAAAATTCAAATAGAAATGTAACAAAAACATACAAAAATTCTAAATATGTTGGAACTATGTATTTTTTGAGATATATAGGCACATAGTTTCGAGAAAACTAAAATTTTTACATAAAATTGGGTTTGACGTTTTTGAGAGTTTTTCAAATTTTATTCTCTAAGAAAAAGGAAAAGAATAAAAAGTTAAAATAATGTAGTATATGTGTGAGAAATTCTAAATCCTCTTATCTCGATGAAATTTGATTTCTTGTGGTTTTTCGGTTTTCAGAATTCAAAATGACACATTTTTCAACCAAAGAAAAAGTAAAAAGTGGAAAAGAAAGTGAGAGTTTCATATCATCAAAAGTAAAAAAAAATTAAATTAAATATTTTTGGAAAAATGCAAAATTCTAACTGACTTTGAAGATACATATGCTAAGGTTATATAAGTACCGATGTTGTACTTGCATATAAAATATTTATTTTTTTCGAGTTCTTGTTTAAAAAATGTTTAGATAATCTAACATTTTGGAAAAAATAAGGAGACAAAGAAAGTGAAAATTTCTTTTAAAATTAGGTATTTTTGAGAAATAGTTTATATACACCATATTGAAACAGATAAAATATGCATATCGAAAGAATGTTCAGTTACAAAAAATAATTAATTTTTTTTAATTTTTTTTTCGAAATCTTTTTCAATATTTTAAAATTCTAACTATTTATACAAATTTTAATATTTTTAAGCAATTCTTCATTCTGAATTTCTTAAAAGAATTTTTCACTATTCTGTGCATGTTTTAGATTGTACAAGTATTATTTATTGTGTTACACATTTTCGTCCTGTCAAATACTATGAAAAACAAAAAAACACAGTCATATCTAATTTTGCGTTTTCTTTTTAAAACAAAGACTTTCGTTATAAGCCCTTATTTCTTGTGCAAAATTACCAAACATAATAAAGAAAACAACCAGGAAAAATTTTAAAACTCTAAATTGATTTGAAAAATACATTTCAGAAGAAGTAATTTTCTTTCGATATATTAAGATAATTTTGAGTGAAACGCAAATTTGTATATACAATTAACACATTCAATTTGATTTCTTATTTTATATAAAATCTTTCAAGTTTCAAATTAACAAGATTATCATTGCCCTAATTTATTACATACATTTAAATTATACATTTAAGATGCTTATTTATAATCTTTTAAGAAGAGATAAAATATTTCTAATATCGAAGATACGAGACAGTGTTGAAATAACATTTGCATTTTTGAGAATCATGAATAAATTGTAACTCAAATATTCTCTTTTGATACATTAATGTCACTTCTAAAGTATAATTTTTATAACTTGTGATCCTGCAGTTGATATATTCAATATTTATACTTTACTTTTGTTCTTATGAAAAGGAAAGTTCTCAGAGTAATATGAAATTATTATTTGACACATCTGTGAATAAAAAAAAATTACTTGTGGATATAAATTCTAAATATTAAGAGTAGTATTACTTTCTGTTTTAGTGAGAGCTTTGAATGAGTAGAATTAAAGAACATAGTAAATTCACAAGTTATTATGGATATTTCGGGTGGTGACGATATTCCAAGCACAAAAGGTTTCATATCATCAGGGATATCAGTTGATATCTAACAGGAAAAACTAAGACCTTGTTGAAATTTGGAAGTAATTATATTACAGAAAAAAACCGTGATTTTTTTCATACATAAATAGATCTGTTAATTAGATGGTTTTTTATGACAGTTTTCAGATTCTTACGTTTTTCTTTCTAATTAAATATATCATAATATAAAGAAATTTTTAAATATAATTAAAAATTGTGGAGACTTATTTTTAATAACCATAAGCTTTCGGAGTTACAATGCTCACAAGTCTGTAAATGCTGTGATCACAAACAATACTTTGATCTCCACCATCAACATGTTATCACAGGTGATTTAAACATGATTAAAAGTTATATTAAGGGAATTTATACTGAAAAATACTGTATTCAGGTTAATGATTTCTTAACAGCAATTTAATCATAAAACTCCAAGTATGAATTTACCTTGATGGTTTTATTCTTAAAATAGCAATCAAATTTGGATTTCCTATTTAGACTTTTGATAAATTCAAATGTTGTGTCCAGAAGGATATTTTAAATTTGACGGTTGAATCGGAAATTACATTTAAAGATCTTAGTCATGCGAAAGATGATTTGAAAAGGGATTTTGTTGTAGATCACATTGGTAAAAATTCCAGAAAATAATTAAATTATGCATAAATTGTAAGGCAATACATTGATAAGTGAACAAATATTAAATTATAGTGATTTCCAAATATCCAAATTATTAACAGAGAAAATAATAATAATCGTCTTTTAAAACTTAATAAAAATCGAGTTTTTATTTTACCATTATCAAATATCCACATATTTTTTAACTTCGAATTTTCAAAAAGATCCAGTTAAATTTCGAAACATTACAAATGGTTATAATATCTACATCACCAGATCTGGTAGAATTTTACATTCTTTTCTTCAGAAAATTGTTGGTAATCTTGAATAAAATAGATATTTCTTAGGTAATCTAAAATCAAAAACATATTTTAAATTATATAAGTTAAGAAGGAATGAGAAATTTCTTCTGTGCATAATAATGATTTCGAAGACTTTTTCAAATCCATAGATACTGATGATTTGATTAGAGTTCTATTGCTTTTATAAAAAGAAAATTATTTTTTACTACGCAATAAAACAAGAAAATTCTATGCTCTCATTAAACTTGTGCAACCAAATACAATTTCATTGTTTTTGGTCAAACTTTATATGCAAACTAGAAGTCTGCCTCAGAGTGCTCCTGCCGGTAATTACCTTGAGTACATTTATTTCCAGGTGTTTTTTTTTTTTTTTTTTTTTTGAAACTGAAAGTATTGATAATAATTGTTTCTTACTCTATCACTGCATTGATGATTTGATTATTTCTGGTAAAAATAATGACTTTAAACTAAATATTACTTTCCACCTATATTACCATAACTTATTAAAAACTAATTTTAACTCAAACAAAGTTGAAGTTTTGATTTAGATTTACAGATTGTTGAGAATAAATTAATTAGCAATATCTATATGATAAAAGAGAAGGTTTTAAATTCTATATAATTAGTTCTCTTTATTGGGATAACAATTTGCATACAACGATTTATAGGAGTATTATACTAAATTTTTTTACTGCGTGATAACAATGTAACTATACATTAAATAGACAAGATCATCAGTATTAAGAAATTCTGTAATTGTTTAGAACTTGATTATCCCATAATGTTTTTTAAAAAACTGATATAGGTCATAAAGGTTTTGACTATTTATGTAAATTCTGATCTATTTTCAAATCCATCACATAGCAAGAGGCACACAAGGTCATTGTTAAAGATCTAGCTGTGAAGATTATAATTCTTTTTCGCACAGTTTACACTTTTTACACACATTTTGGACCATTTTACTCTTTTACAAATTTCAATATTTTTCACAACCAACCAATAACACCTTGTATCTTTTTAGATTTTTTCGTATTAATGAAGTTTTGCTTCCGTGTTTATGATATTTATATTCAATCGCTTAATTTTCTTTAAGACTGCATTACGCATTTTATTTTTCATTCTGAGTAATGTTTTATAATACTTTTATCAATTTTTGCTTTTATTGTCTTTTTATTTTTTTCAAATATTCTATATATTAGCTTATTATTATTTTTAACTATTGAGTTCTTTTGTACTTTGGATATTTCCATGTCAGCCTACCAAGTCGCAAAGGTGAATGGTTGGTATTGTCAAACTAGCTTAACCCTGTACATTCAGTCCTTAACACAAAATTGCTTTTCGATTTGCTGGATTTTATTTTATTCTTTTATTCAATTTTTATATTTTGATACATCTTTTTTGTTTTCTGTTGCATTTTTTATGAACTAATATTTCATGCTCTCTCTCTCTCTGTATATATATATATATATATATATATATATATATGCGTATATATAATTATTTAGTTATTACAACTAAAAACTATACTATTGAAAAAAAACTACTGAAAAAATTAGCATATCAGTTCTCAAAAATCACATTAAAAATGTCATCCAAAGTTAAAAATAAGACAAAATATTTTAACCGAGAATTAGACAAAAACTTACCTAAGTACTATTATATTTTACAATTAATATTAATTCAGTACAAATATAAGCAATAAATAAAAAATTACATCCAATTTAACTACCAAATGACTCGAAACAGCACAGTAAAAATCAAGAGAAAAGCATTATAGTAATATAAAAAGAGAGATAATGTTATATATATACAGCGCTTGACCCCCGGAATAAAGCGACATTCGTAACCGTGGCTACTAAATCGCGGATTAAGAGAAATGTGGGCGAAAACTCGTACACACACAAAGAAAAACCTACGCATTTGTCAAGATTGGTGTTTTCTGTTGTCCTAGCCCTTTACCACTCATTCATCATTATTAACGTTATCAACAAACTGACCAAATTTATCCTCATTTCTTACCTAACTTCGTAGCGTAGACTCGAGTAGACTAGGTTTTCTGTCAAATTCTATTTGTCTTGCTCCTTTTCGAATTCGTCCGGTAACACTGACTTTTCCGCGATTGTAAAAGCCTTTCGTTTATGTTTAGAGTAGTGCGACATTATTTATAATTATTGCGTGAATCGCATACATAAAACAAAAAAAAAATCATTATAGCTCTGTAAAATTGACCAGTATAAAAGGGTTGAAAGCGCAGCTAATCTAAATGACCTTACTCAATGAATCTCACGGATCTTGCAAATATTCTCAAATAGGAACATTATATTTCCCGAGTACTGGTGATTCATACAGATAAAGTGAAACAAGTAATATAAAAAAAAAAATCTTAAGTCAATTCCTACTTAAGTCATCAAAGAATTTTTTTTTATTTTAGTTACTTTTTATTAAATAATTATAATTAATATAAATATGCATTTACACATTACAGAATCACAAAATTAAGAGGAAAAAGAAATTTTTTTCCAGCAATCCACACGCTTCGTCACTGACGGTATTTATTCCTAAATTTATATCATGCTAAATATCTTATATAAGAGAATTTTTTTTCTCCCATATAAAACTAAAATTAATTATTTAAAAATTAAATGAAAATACTTGATGCTTCGACGAGATTCGATCCGATGGCATGAAGCTTCCACGCCAACACTCTACCAACTTTGCCATTGCAAGACAAATGACATCGTAGAAACATTGGCTTGCTTCTTAAATCATGCGATAAATTAAATGGTTGGAATGCATTTTAGCCCAACCACCCTTAGCGCCAGCAATGATTTGGCGGTATTTTGCCAAATGTGGCTACACTGGCCCGCTTTGCATACTTAATGCTCAGCAAAAAAAAAAAAAAAATCGCCGAGTTTGGCAATTTTTGAAATCGCGCCAAGCGGTTGGGCTAAACTGCATTTTCACCGATTAAATTGAATTAATGAATTAATATTTGAAAAAACTGTATAAACATTAAACGTCATCCGCTACAAGTTTAAAAAAATGTATTTGAACTAGAGTGGATGATTAAAAAGTATTTTATTAACGATTGAAAATTTGAACAAGATATAAATATTGAGAGTGTGAGCTAATAGTAGGAATTTAATAAAAAAAGGCATTAATGTCTGCTCTAAAAGTCAGCAACATCATAACAAAAGATTAATCTGCATTTTACAATAAGAAAAATAAGAATTATGACGCCACAATGTCTAGCAGTGATATTACAAGCAATTTCTTATCGTGGGAGCTAAAGTAGCGTGCAGCAAACTCGCCTATTAATGAATATACGTGTTCACGGGTCCGACTGTATACATAATATTTTCTGATGGTTCTCTATTTTCTATAACATTTCTATGTAAGTGAATATTGTGCCTGTAAAATGAGCCTTTACTCGCATACCTGTCAAAAGCCATATTTAGAAAATTATTAATATTTTTTTTAATTTTGTGTTTTGATTTATTTCTCCCATGTTAAATTTTTTGTGTGTGCCTAGTTTTGTACTTTTGCATAATTTGTTGTTTATCTAATTGTTTTTCTTGTTACCATTCAATTAGATTCTGTTTTTTTTTAAATATTTTGGTAATATATTTTCCTGTTTTTTGATATTTATTTGCTTTTTAAAAATACATGTTCACTTCCCCCTCCCCTAAAATTTAAAAATTTTATATGTATGTATAAACTTGTAATTACAATGAATTCTATTTTGTTAATGGCTTATGTAAATTTTATACATTTTCAACTATCTTATAATTTTAATGAGTTTTTATTCTAACAAATATGTGTTTATATTCATATAATAATCATATACTTATTGTTAAGTTTCAATAAAAATATTATATAAATTAACTCTTTTACTATCGTTTATACAATTCAGAATATTTTCTTTAAAAAATTTAATTTACAATTCTATAAATGGAAATATATTAAAACAGCTTTGAAATTGTAAATTATCCTTTTAACGTTATACATGATAATTTTAACTAAAGAAAATTTATGCGTTATATTCATAAAACGATAACCAATTTTCAAACCATTTCTCTCTTATATATAACTTGTTTCAACCAAATCTTTTTTTTAAAAAAAGAATCCTTTTAATTTTTCGAATAATTTGTAAAAATCAAGCTTATACCAATGCTTTCCAGATTTCCCTCCCTACAACCATATACGAGAATTTTATTTTCCACTGCGATGCATTCCGTGCAAGAATAGGTCCTTCGCTCCGTCTTCACTTTACGATCTCACTAACTCAAATAAAGCTCGAGTTAATGGAGCTTTGAACTCGTAAAGGCAATTGTTAACCTACCTATCTTTAAGTCTATGGCTCCGGAAAGCCTAACTGATTTGGAGCATGGAGAGCCCCTTTCGAGATTTCCCTGAGGTAAATAGGACGATACATTTCAGAAACTGGTGTCATCAGGAGGACCTTTTTCATCCGCTTTAATTTAGGAGGTATGGGAGAGCGTGTGGCCATAAAAAATGAAAAAAAAAAAAAAAAAAAAAAAAAGAAGCGGGGAATTTTCGTTAGAGGTTAATGTACTCCGTAATTAGTGCTCCTAGATAATTATTCGTATGTAGTAGGAAGTTCGGTCCTGTTATTAGAATTACTATTTAGTATCGATCTTGAAGTCAGGGAGATTTATGGTAATCACTACGCCAGGAAGAAAATGCGGTTAAGGGAGGAAAAAGTTTTGGTTATTTTGCGTTTTAACGAGTTTTTTTTTTAAGGGTAGGAAATTATAAGGCTGAAAGAAAAATAAGTAAAGGGGGAAATATCTTTACTCTGAAGTAATGGAAACGTTGTTTATTAACGTGTTAATTGTTGTTAAAACACGTTTAAGTGTAAGTATAAAAAGCTATTTTGCGCGATTAAATTAAACTAACTTTGTGACTTTACTCCGATGAATTTTAAAATACTTTGAAGTCTTTTTGCTTTTTATTCATAATTTGTTTTTTGCTTTTATTTGTTTACTTATATTTTTATATGTGCAAGTAAGTTTCATTTAAATGGTTAAATCATTTGCAGTGTTCCTTTAGTTTACAATTTATTTATAACGAAGGAATTTTATGAATGAAAAGTAATAGAACATTTAAGCTAGTTTATTAATAAGAAAATAAAACATTCTTAAGAGTTGAATGTAAATAAATATAATTGTTTTACTCAAATAATATAAATATTCAGGTTACAAAGACATTTAATTTTTTTTTATATTTTATTAAATATTCACTATTTATAAAAATGTTTCAATTTTATTGTACATTAATATTGCTTACTAAAGATTTATATAAACGGAATTTCTTAAACAAGAAATAAATTTAGTTCGTGATCTTTTATGCGAAATATGATATATTTCAGTGGAAATCAAAGACGTTTGAGACTTAATGTTAAAATCATCGTCTGAAAATGACAAAACATTTATTAGTAGAAATTTTTTGTTTTCAATTCCCAGTTTAACATACTGTAACTAATCTCAATCAACTGAATATCCGAGTTTGAAGTACTGTATCTCTATCTTAATTTTTTTTCAAATATAATTTCTAAACGGAAATATTTTTCCTGTTTTATTACCATTGAGCTCATTATATTTTGTATTTTCTTGTATATCAAACAAACAATGATATTTTGCTTTCTAGTTTATCTTAAATGAAAATGCAAAGTTTATTTACATTACATATTGTAATTATTTTGAAAAGTAAAAACACCTTTTAAAATTTCTTAATGAATGTGATTGTTTATTAACGTCCCACTGAGAAGCAACATGAGGGCTATTAGAGACAAACCTCGTAATTTTGAGCCTCGTTCAAGTGACGAGGATGACACTGGAGCGGGCACCACCATACCAGCTAAAGGTCTTTGAACATCGACAAATTTAACGTGCATCAACAATCCGCTACACGGTGACTCTTTAGAGGCATCAGAGATTGAATCCATGACCATGGCCACAAGACTACCGCGATCACTCTTAATGAATGCATAAAATTGTTGGTCAATTTTTAATATTTTATTTGTTATACTTAAATTTTACAAGCTACTATAGAAGCTAATATAATCTGGAATTTATTACTTTTTATTAAATGAGAAAAAAATTCTTTATTTAAGAAAGAAAAATGTATTTGATTAATTACGTTAAAAATTTTGTACCTTTTTAATATGTTAATTTTTGTACGCAAGGTAATTTAGTTTGGAAGCGAAATAATAAAATGTTTTCATATATTTTTCATGAGAAAATTTTGTTATTATTTCGCTATGAAAATTCAATGAATCAATTCAATGAAAATCAACGAATTATAAGAATTTCGATACTAAACAATAAATTTTTTAAAAAAAATTTAGAGACAGTTAATCATCTAACATTTTTAAATTTCGGGAATATGATTTATTTCTAAGTAGAAGGAATATCGTAAAGTTTTTATTTTTACTAGAAAATAATCGAGAAAAATAGATAAAATTAATTCATCTTTAAGTTGATTTGCTTGTATTCAGGAAGCCGTAGATTGAAATAACTCGCATTATTGTATTCTTACAATTATTATCTCAGGATATCGTTTTTTGTGGTTTAATTTTATTAACATTGCATTAGGAATAACTCGAGGGCTATATTGACGACGGACTTCGTAATTTTTAACCTCGGTCAAGTGACGATGTATGAACTAGTAACTCCCCTCTCCTAACCACTACACCATGCCAACGAAAGGACTTTGAGCCCAGACAGATTTAACGTGCATCAGCCCTGACTACATTGCGGGTCTTCTGTGGCATCAAGGCTCGAACCCGCGACTCGAAGCAAACCGCCAGCCGCGAGTTCGCCGCCATGACCACTAGACTACCAAAGCCACTCGGGATATAGTGGAGTCTTTGTTTTTATAAAAAAGTAATTGATATATTGAAACTTAATTGTTATATTTATTATTCTTAAGACTTCTTTATATAGTCACCATCCATAGTTACACATTTCTCTAGTGGCTTTTGTCCTTTAGAAGGCTGTTATTTTAGAACTCAGTATATATATTATTGAACTCTAATTTCCTCTATACTGTGGGTTACTACAATCTACGGTTTCTTGAAACTGAACAAATCGACATGAATAGCTTAATTAACAACATTGCTTACATCAGGATCAATTAATATACAGAATAAATTTAGTCCTGATGTCTCGGTTGTTTCTTAATAATAATCATAATTTTCCACTACCTCCTTGAATCCAGCTGTACATTTGATCCATTAAGGAAGATAAATTATAACTGGTCATTATAAATATACGTTTTGTAATATAAAAATAATACTTGAAGCCTATCCTCATTTTTTCGGAATAATACTTTAAGACTCAGAAGAACTTTGTAGTGGTAATTCATTTTTAAAATTCTTTTTATTACTGTAAATGATAAATAGAGAATGATTTAATTCTTGACTTAGGATATTATATTTTTAATTCAACTGTAATTCTTGAGGGATTGGAAGCTTGAACAAAAGGATTTCATCTGCGAAGTCAGATAAACTTAGTTGATCCCAAAAAGAGGATTTGATAGAGATTGGACGAACAAAACCTTCTTCCTAAAGTATTATTAAAGGATATGAAAGAAAATCGAACGAGATTCCATCAGATATAATATGGCCTTACATCCAATTATACTTAAGTAAACACGAAAAAGATACTTCCGGATTTCGATTACTTTTTCATGTATCTTATTTCCTTAGTTGACACAAGAAAAGAAGATATTTTACGAAGAAGAATATTTGATATAAAAAGACATTTATCACATCAACAAAAACTATATAAGAGTCTTACTGAACTTGATACAATAAAACTGAAAAATATTTTATTGAGTTCTTGTTGTGATAAATTAAGAAGATCGAAAACTGTGTTTTCCTCGTGTTTCAGTATTTTATACATATTAAAATGATTTGATCAAGTTATTAAAATTATGAAATAATTTGAGATAAAAACCAACGTTTTTATATGGTGGCAAAATTTATTAAAGAAAATTATTGAAATATTAATTAAAACTGGTTGCAAATATCTAAATATTGCATTGCTAGGCAAGTATGCAATTCAAAATTTCAGAGCTCTAGTTTAATGGGAAGTTGGTTAAATTAATGATAGAAAATTTGATGACACACACAGACACACACCAAGTGAAATATATAAAAACTTTAAAACTAACCAAAATTAATTAATTAATCCTATAAATTAAATGGTTGGAATGCAGTTTAACCCAACCACCCTTGGCGACAAGAATTATTTGGCGGTATTTTGCCAAATGTGGCTACCCTGGTCCGTTTTACGGACTTAACGTTCAATCAATCAATCAAAAAAAACAAAATCGCCAATTTTTGAAATCGCGCCAAGTGGTTGGGCTAAACTGCATTATTAAGGAAAATATTAGTTAAAACTTGTCGCAAATGTCTAAATATTGCATTGTTTGGCGAGAAAGAATGACTCCCTAGGTTTCAGAGCTCTTGCTTGATGGGAAATTGATTAAATTAATGATCGCAAATTTGATGACACACACACATACACATCAAATGAAATACATAATAATTCGATATAAAAACCAACGCTTTTAAGAACAACGATTTTATATGGTGGCAAAGTTTATTAGAGAAAATTATTGAAATATTAGTTAAAACTGTTAGTTATTTTTAACTTTAAAATTTAATTAAAAAGAGACATTTGTGAGCGTATTAAAAAAATTCATAATACTCATAAAATCAAAACATGCATTTGAAAGTTTGTAAGTCATTCTATTAAAAAAAAATGGGAACCAGAATTCAGAAAAAATTATTGTGATAAGACATGGCGCCAAATATTGGAAACTTTCTTTCTTGAGAATGATTACTGACTTAAAGTCAGCAACCCTTACTATCTCGGTAATTAGATAGTAAAGGGGAGATAGTATCTCCCGTTTGTGAGTACAAAAGTTTTACAATACCTCATGCTGCGTGGGGAGTGCCCGGTGTTCCCAGACGGGGAAAGAAATTTTTTCCTCAATCCTAACAGCGCCGAGAGGAAAGAATATTTTGACTTATTAAAATTATTGAAATATTAGTTAAAACTTGTCGCAAACGTCTAAATATTGCATTGTTAGGCGAGTACGAACGATTCCCAAAATTTCAAAGCTTTAGCTTGATGGGAAGTTGGTTAAATTAACGATCGAAAATTTGATGACACACACACACTCACACACACGCACCAAGTGAAATTCAGAAAAACGTTTCAAAGACATCGACATTTCATCACTTATTTATTTTTAAGAGTTTTGATTTAAATTTTTAAATGTGTGTAGTTAGAATTTTTACTGTAAAAACGCAAATTTCGTGCAAGATGTCTTAAGAGTTGAAACAATTTTTATCTAATTAGAGAAAAGGAGAAGATTCTCATATTGAGGTACAGACAACACTTTAAAATGTTTTAGCTGAAAATATTAAAATTATACTATTTGCCACTAAAAGATAGATCACAAAATTAGAAATCATACGAAATCTAAATTCATCACACTCCAAGTTAAATGTACCTAACAATTACAATTGAGACAAGTTGATAAATTGATTGTTTATTAACCTGTAGCTCATAAAATAGATAAGATAGCTCACAAAGCTAGATACTATTCGTAATCTCATTCGAAATTCTAATCTTATCCTCAAATTTAATCTACGTAACAGCTGAAACTGAGACAGGTTGATGAATCGATTGTTTATCAACGTCACACTCAGAAGCGATACGAGGGTAATTGGCGACGGATTTCATCATTTTTTAACCTGGGTCAAGTAAAGAGGACAACACCTGAGTTGGCGCCTCCCTTTCCGAACTGCCACATCATGCCGATGGGAAGACTTAAATCCTCGATAGCATTAACGGACATCATCAACTCCGCTACACGGTGGATTTTTAATGACATCAGGTCATGAACCCACAACTCGATGAAAACAAAACTGGCCACGAGTCTGAGATCATGACCATTAAGCCGCATTAAATGACGAGGATGATACCTGAGCTGACGCCTTCCTTTCTAAACTTCCCCACTGCGCCGATGGGAATACTTGGTGCCTCGACAAATTTAACATGTATCTGTGCTTCAAGTGGTTCTTCATGGCATCAGGATTCGAACCAATAACTCGAGGGAACCAATACCAGCAGAGAGTTCGCGATCATGACTACTAGGCTAAAGTGGCAACAGAACGAGGACTGGATAAACTTTTGCAAAAAGTAGTGCTACTCAAAATATGAATGTCCATTACGACTATTTCTAAGAATGCCATTCAGTACTAAACAGTGAGAAAATGCATTTCTTTTCAGCTGTTTGCTTACTTATATAAGCGATTTCTAAGAATGAACGTGGAGAGAAAAAGAGTTGATAAGACACAAAAGAAAGCATTTCTTATAAGAAGAATTAACTAAAATTCAGAGCACAACAATGAACATTCATTTAAGAATGTGAATAAACAATAAATTAAAGAAGATATAAAGGAAAAAAAAAATAACTTTTAACATGAAATTCGATTATGCATATTCAATAAATAAGATCAAGAGAGCGGAAAAATTTAGATCTGAATACTTGTTAGAATTTTTTTAATTTTTTTTTTATTTTCAATACTACAAATATGCACCGATTAGTAAAACAAGATTTTAAATAAAATAATTATTGCTATGAATTTCATATTATATAGATTGTTGTTATCAAGCGATATCGTGAAATTTGAATGAAGAAATTACTATGCAGTGTGGTAGATATTTATGGGAGTTCATTAAATTTAAACTTATAACAAAAATTCAAATTAAAAATAGTTAAATAAATTTATAATTTATTAAAAATAACAAACTCTAATAAGTTCAAGTGTACTCAACATTAAATTTCGTTTGATTCTGATTTATTCTAAATGTTGTAATAGTTTTTACACGTCGTGAAAAATGTTTAATAAGGAAATTAAAGTTTATACTAATATTACATTTTAAATCCGACAATTTTCAATCAATCTTGATTTGAAAGTTTATTAATATTCCATCTTAAATCCGACAACATGTGGTTTCGGTTTCGGTACACAATCTTGTTTTATTATTTACATACGTAAGTGAAAATCCTCTATATTACTCTCTTTCTGTTAAAGAAAGACATATTCTCTATTAAAATTAAACATTTCTCTTTATAACCTTATTATTTTTTTGTTCCCACATGAAATTAATTTAGGTCTGTAAAATGAGGTATTATTTAATCTGATTATTAACAGACATGCTAATTTAATAATTTTTAATATTATTGAAAAGTAATAATTGCTTTATCTCTTAAAACTAAAATTCAACTTTTGAGAATTAAATTATTAAATAACAAATATATATTTATGATGTTAATAACAATTAAAATAAAATTAATCAATTATAAAAGATATTACTACTTTTTTTTCTCTAAGATTTAAATAAATTTTAATAAATGGTAAAACAGGTAGTAATTATATAATACATTAATTTAAGTAAGTAGTTCATTTATTCGATAATATTGAGTTCAGTTATTTGATAACTGTCTGAGTTTTAACATTCCTTTGCAGGTTATTAATTTCTTTTAAATTTATTTCTTTTTATTACTATAAATTATTACTAAATTTCAAATACTATTGATATTATAAGTAAGGAAATATATTAACTCATAAAATATAATGTTTGATAGAAATTTCATTGATGTTTCAATTTCTGTAAGTTTTTAGAAGATTATAAAAATTTAAATAGTTTTTAATGAAAGTGAGCTTAATTTATAAATAATTCTTACAAAATATTAATACAAATAAAAATAGTCGCTAATACAATTGATAAATATAAATACAAATCATTGTTTTATTCATAAAATATTTCGTAAAACATCAGAAAGCATTTATCTATTTATTTTTTCCAAATGATAAGATCTATCTTAAAAGGCATATTTGAATAAGTTTTATTTTGTACTTGAAAATTCTTTATTTTAAAATATTTTTTTAAATTTTTTTTTAAATCTACACTTTTATGGGGCAAAATAGTTTAAAAAAAGAACTAAAATGTTAAAAAAAATATTTTTTCCTTCGGCTAGTAAGAAATAAAATAAAAGTGCGCTGAAAATGACAGCTTCTGATCATTATAAATAAAAAAAAAACGTTAAAGTTTTTCAATACAGTTGAAAAGTTTTGACTGAAACCAGAATTTCTGTGCGAGATCAGAAATTAGATAGAAAGAAAGTTTGAGTGCGCAAAACACTTCACTTTTAGGCCAAAAATTTTCAATTGGATTGAAAAATATTAATTTTTAGAAATTTTGAGCATGGTAAACTGCTATTTTAATTTTTTGTTGGTCGAAGACAAAAATTTTTTAATTCTTTTTTCTCTCTTCCCAATTAAAGTTCAGTTTTCCTAAAATTATGTAAATTATTTTTAATTTTTTGGTCTTTATTTTTTAAAAAAAGCATTTTTTTTTTTGTAATTTTATATTTGAATATTATACTGTCATCCAAATCGAGTTTGTATGTAAAATTTCATGGCCGTAGTTTATCAGAAAAATTACTGAAAATATTAATGCCAAATTGGTATACAGTACCAGGTAATAAGAAGTGTTGGTAAAAAAAAGTAAGTCACACTGATACACAGTTATATTGCTAGAAGCCCCTCTTTTTTTTACCACGATTCCGAAGTAACTTCCTTAGGTATTTTATAAGAATCTCTTATAAGCCGAAGAAAATCTTGTCTATTTGGTCGCAAATCTTAGAAGGTTGCTAATGTAATATAAAAATAAAATGGCGTAATTTTGTGTCGCGACTTTGTTAGAGTAACATAGAGTAACAGAGATATTTCTGGTGTTATATTGAGTATCATTTGTGTGTTTCCAATGTTTTTATTTGCACATAACTTAGTTCTTTATAGGATTAGGACTATTTTTGCAGGAAGTCAAGAGCAATTCTTTGAATTATTTTCATAGCCTCATTGCCCAAGAATGAGTGTAAGAGATTACAATTGTATTAATTCATGAAATGATATTATTTCATTAAATTGATTCACGAAAATGATTATTTCATTGAATTAATTCATGAGCTTTTTATTTTATTGAATTACTTCATGAAATTGATATTATATCATTGTATTCTCAAATTTAATATTATTTCAATGGAATTTCGTGTGTTAATACTTATATTTCTAAAGTATAATTAAATATTTTTAAGATTATTTTGTTCTACTTAAAATTAATTGCAGTTTGATGACGCAGTTAGAAATAAAAGAAATTCTCATAATTGCTGCATTATGAACTGATCACACACACACACACACGCACGCAGGCACACACACGCGCATGAACGCACACAGACATACACACTCACACACGCACGCACACACTCAGACACACACGCACACACACTCACTCATACATACGCACACACGCACGCACGCACATGATTTAATATTCAACCTAGCTGAGAACTTCATTTAGTGTTCCTTAGCATCAGTACACACAGAATTATTAAGAGACAAAGTATTTAAGACAAGTACGAACACAAGTGAAGTATTAAGTTACAAAGCATGGCAGCATTGATAGATCCTTAACATCTTCGTAACAAGCGTAATCTACGTATAGAGCCCGGATTATTTCTTGTGGTTACAACTTAAGGCGCTCATTTGCGATGAAGTAGTTGCTTCGCAGTTGGTTTGTCCAGTAATATTCGTGTGCAAGAAATTCATTGCTTCTTTGGAACTCAACGCTATATATATAATCAAAGCTTCGAAGCACATATTACTGTTGGTGGATTAAATTTCGAACAATTATTATAAACACACTGCTGTAAAGTTGATGTGAATTAGCAATTTATGTTCTTTTTTATCTTTTTTTTTTTTGTATTTGGGCTTCAATACACAATTTACACCCATATATTTCAATATTGCCAGGTTTCTTAAAAGTGTAAAGTGTGCCTTAATATTTCTTAAATCTAACAATATTATATATATATATATATATATAAATATAAAAGGGTGGTCATAAAAAAGCTTTGCCAACATCTGCACTTCCAGCGTTCGTTCCATTTAATCGATCGAGTGGAGATTTCAAATATAGTTATTTGGAGATATGCACTCGAGATTCTGTGAATAGCAACACAGTGATGCTCACGGTTACGGTTATAGTAACAGAAATTCGAAATTTTCAAAAAACAACGCCTATTTTTTCCCTTCGCAAAATGTTCAGCTTATGCGAAAATCTTAAATAGCGTTAGAACGCAATTTATATTCGCCAAAACAGGCGTGTGATGCACATACAAAAAACAGTTCTTCAAAGTGAACAGAAAAATACTGCATATGACACACTCCAGACACCAATCACTGATGACAACACATATCGGACAAAAGAATACATTGATTTAGATCAAACATTTTTTACATGAAGGCCATCACATGCAATTATACATAGAAAGCGGGAAACTGTGGACAATAAAGTTGAAAGCAACATGGTATGAGGAAAGTTTGCAATCTTACACTTTATAGATCCTTTTAAATCAGACAAAGTTTGTGGATTGCAAAAGTAAATTCTGGGGATTTGATATATCCCTAAATCCAGAAATTCATAGAAGTCAGTTCGGGTAATCTCGGAGGCCACGGAAAAGAAAATGGCGTGAGATGATGCGATCACCAAATGCTGTTCTAGGACATGTGAACAGACTTCGTTGTGTGTGGAGGTGCGCCATCTTGCATCCAAAGGATATAATTTAGTGTGTTCAGCTGAAGCATTTCTGGTATTACATAATTTTGCACCATGGCTGTATAGCGAGAGGCTGTTACAGAGCAGGTTATAAAGCCCGTTGGTGTCTCTTCCTCAAAGTACATGTTGAGAATAATGCATGTAAAGCTGCAGCACACAGTAACTTTGGCGTCAAATAAAGGTACTGGTGCCACAGCGTGAGGATTCGTACCTGCCCAGTGTATACAATTTGTAGTGTTCACGTTGCCATTTAAGTTTAAATGCTCCTCGCCCGTCCGTAGTATGCGAAGTGGCTATCAACACAGTATAGTATTAGAAATTTATTTGCAAAGTCGATACGTAGTTATTGGTCCCCCGGTTGCAACATCTGGATATTCTTGTACCGGTACGGAAACATACTAAGTATAGAACGCAGTAGCTTTAGGAACATTGTTTTCGGTATATCCAACACACGAGCTGTGCCTCTTCCGGTTTGTATGCATCCTGAAGTCATTGAGTGATGCGCTTCCGTACCGTCCTCAGAAAAAGTTGGCTGTCCGGATTGCGGTTTATCATAGATGCAGCTCGTAACTTCGAATTTCTTTACTAAATCTCGCAGATCATGCGGTGTATAAGGGCCATGTCTTTGAAGATGATTTCGGCGATAAACACGCAAGGCTTCATCCAGGCAAGCATTCATCCCATTTTGATAATATAGTTTTACAAATTCACCGCGAACTGTACCAGGCAGAGTCGGGATGTGCAAGCTCACGACTGAAAAATTAGCATAAGCACCTTTCATTTTATCAGTTTCTTACGCTGAATATCTTGCGGACGGCATTCTGTGATTACTATCTTGCCTTTGTCATGTGCAAATTTTCTGCGTGTGCCCAGATCCTGTTTTGTAGGTTAGTTGGTTTAACGTCGGATTAGAGCTACGCATTGGGCTGCTCACTCCTAAAGGTGGTCCAGACACATACCATCACAATTTCTATCCTCCACGGGCGTGATGGCTCCCCGCTTTGGTACTCCCAGAAATGTAATTTGCGTGGGAACTTGTAGGACATTGCACCCATGACGAATTTTACATGCATCAGGCGCTCACAACGATCTTTTGAGGAGCGAGCCTCGAACCCAACCCTTCCGGTCTCGAGTCAAACGTTCTGTTGGATGAGCTGTCACTGCCAGTGTTTAGTTGGTAGTTTTTCAGAACTGTCTTTTGTATGTTCATAGCACGTCCGTTTTTGGGAATATATTTAAGGTATTCGCATGCGTTGAGCATTTTGAGACGGAAAAAAGTAGGCGTTGCCATTCGAAAATTTCGGTTTTCTGTTACTATAACCGTACCCGTGAGCTTCACTGTATTGCTATTCACAAAAGCTTGAGCGCATATCTCTAGGTATCTATATTTGAAATCTCATCTTGATTGATTAAACGGAATGGACGTTAGAGATGCAGATGTTGGCTAAGATTTTTTATGACCACCCTATATATATATATATATATATATATATATATATATATATATATATAT
>BMAW01113653.1:549263-559760 GCA_019974015.1 Nephila pilipes
TATATATATATATATATATATATATATATATATATATATATATATATCTGTGTGTGTATATATAATACAAGAATAAAGCAAAAATAAAGCAAATCTCTTAAATACTCGTGCATCGTTATTCAAAGTAAGAAAAGCATTTTTAATACAAATGGACTTATTAAAAAGAATTTACAGAATAATGGATATATACATATACCTGTCAAATTAAAATTTAACCAAGTAGTTCAGTCATAAGCTTAAACGTAATATAATTTTATGGTGTTCTATCCCTGCCTCAATGCAGTTTATTAGAAAGGAAAGTGAGTGGAAATACCCATAAAGAAAAACATTATACAAAATCATGCTATCTGAAAAAGTGTAAAGTAATTAAATGATGAGTGACAAATAGAGCTTTTCAAAGTTAAAATGAAACATAGAACTTCTTCAAAGTTTTGATATTAATCTGATAATTACATTTTGAAAAAAGAATTGAGATATCATGAGCCATCATTTCACTCACATAATTTCTAAAGTGACAAATTATGTAAGGCTTACAGTTTTAAGGCTTAGATTCCTGTGCTGTTGAAAGCAGAACTGAAAGTGCCGCTTTGTAACAAGTTGAAATGTTAAAAATTCCAAAAACAATATCTCATGCATTAGAAGGTATGCGAAACAAAGTGATTTATGTACCGTCCCCTAAATGATTTTTTTTATATTATAAAGAAATATAATTTGATAAATACTTTTAAAATTTGTAACTATTTTCATATCTTATATATCATGAAAACTTTTATGAAATGTGTATTAATAAATAATGTAATTTATAAAATATATACATAGCAATAATTATTTACGATAGTAGATAATTTGCTAAAAATTGTAAAGATGTAGCACCATCCACTGATTTAGGAAGAAAATAAAAATTATCTCTCTATACATAGTTATTTTAAGGTGTGAATTTTATTTTACTTGAAGAAAGATCTTGTATAAATTGTTTCCAAAATGTAAGGAAAATATTTTTTACATATCTTTAACGCATACAGAAATTTGAATTTGAAAACTTCTAGCGAGGACTTTAATGAAAAAAATATATTTAATCAAAAAGCAGAAGTTCGAACTATGCTTTAAAGAAAAGAGAAATGAATATTTGGATTATATGTAAAAGTAGTAAGAAACTTTAAAGTATCTGCTTTAGAACATTTTAAATATTCAAAATATAAGTACTGTAATAAAACTGAAAGAAAAAAGAAAGATTTTAAAATATTTCAGTCACAGAAGGTGAAATGCTTTTTCATTTTAAAATTTCTTATTTAAACAGTTCTAACTTCTTCACTTTCCAGAATTTTTTTCTTTTACATTACTTGACTCTATATCTTTTTTTTTGTAAGACATGGGACAAGAAGAGAATACAAAACTTCTGTAAAAAAACAGTATTTTACCTTTGGCGTTCAAAATTAGAAGTTAAAATAAAATGAATTGAAAATGCGGATATTTGCAACAAAGAAAGTTTTAGAGAAAAAAAATCTTTTCCTCAATACCTTAGGTAAAGCAAATAATTCGTGTCTTTAAACCTTTCTTTTTTTTTCTCTCTCTGTAGAATGTTACTGGAATGATATAATTATAAGTATGTCAGAGTTACAAAAACTTTTTTGAAAGTATATTAGGTTTTGCAGCAATTAAGTTAATTTGGCATAATTATTTAAAAAATATGAAAGTTGGGTAACAGTTTTAATTAATAGAAGAAAGTGTAAGAAGAAGTTTTTCATGAAAAAACTTTTTCTTTTGTATTTAAGAAAAAGATGAATTATTACATTTTATATATAGTCGAAAAACTTTTAAAAGGAAGTTTTAATATTTCGCATTTAAGAAACGATGTTATCGAACTTTTATAACTTTAAAATATAAGTAATAACATTAAATAGAATATAAAGTACGATTTTTCCAAAAAATTAACATAACTTTTAAAATTAAAGAAATTCTACATTAGTGGTATCTTTTTATTTATAATTTTCCCTTCTATGTTAAATTATTTTTCAAATCAAAACTGACAGAAATATTAAACTAACTATTTCTTTTTCATGCTCAGTTTATTAAATAAGATATTAATCTAGTTTTTCAAAGTCAATATTTTTCTATAACAACAAAACTAAATTTCATTTCCCTGGAAAATTTCCCCTGAAGGCATCTATCCAATCTACTTACGCGATAACTATCCTTCTAACTTAACAACATTTCATAATTACTTTTCATAAATGTATTCTAAATCCAAACTCATAAATATCTCACCTTTTTCACCTGTATAAAATTCTACCCATCCGATCGTTCGAAATATTCCTTTTAATGGGAGCTACATCGATTAACACTTACAATTTTTTCCCTTCGTTTTTCGAAATTCGACTTCTGATTGATGTTCCCGGAAATAAAATTTTCCTGTTTATCCTGTTTTTAAATGATACGAAGCGCCAGACATGGAACAGGAATCCGTTATTGGTTCGGGAATGATGAAACATATGCTTCAGGTAGCCAATCGATGCGACATCATTTGTGTATCGAAAATTCAAATAAATGAACGAAAAAGGAAAGAAGGTTTCAATTTTCAGTTTCATTACGCAGCCCGATATTGGATTTGTTTGGAATTTTGTATGTAATAATTGCGTGTTTATTTGCTTTCTGCTTCTGCGAAAATAAATCACAATTTGATTTTTTGAGCATATACACAAACATTGGAGTTTTTTGTATTGTTGTTAATCATTAATGGAACATCTTCTTGCGGAAATGGAATCTTTTCAGTTTAATTTAAGAGTTACGGTAGCCCGCTAGTGGCTTTTTGACCAAATGTGTATCAAAAATCGATAGCTCAGCTGTTGTTAAAGCTATCGATAGTTTACTCAATAGTACCATTTTAGTTCGATTATCAATATTATAATTGTTAGTAAAGTAAATAAAATGGAAATAAAATTTATCTTATAAAATAACTGATCAGTATGTTTTGGAAGAAAATGTTTCTTAAAACGTTTTCTGGATAAGTGCTGTTTAATATAATTTTAATCAAATTTCATCCTTTTTAGGAGGGTTCTTTAACACCTAGATATTGATTTAATACACTATTAAAAAGTTTTAAATCAATACATTGTACTCTCTTATGCCTGTAAAACCAAATAGCTCCTAACTATTGACTTCTTTAACTATCAATGCCAATATTGCAATATCAATATAATCAATAATGATACTGTCGAAAGTATTATTGTTATCGAAGAAATCGATACTGTTGATAGTTTTTGTGTATTGAATAATTTAAAATAATATTAATTTTTTTATCCTCGATAATCAGGAAACGTAATAGTATTGAGATTTGTTTCTCCCTGAACATCACAGATTCAAAAATAACGTGCGAGGAATAGATAAATAGTTTTTCTAAGTCAACGGGCCTAGCCTCTACGAGCTCCGTCAAACAGAATTATGCAACTTCTGGTTATCGAATTAATTAAATACCAAGTTTCTTACGTGATGTAGTAATAATGAATTCGAAACATGAACTCAGAGTACCATCCTTATCATATCACATGGTTTAGCATTGAGAAAACCGTTTTTGAATAGACTTTTGCATAGTTGTGAAAGGGCGATAGCTAAGAAAAGGAACTATGTCTTTCCTTGATTACTAATATTATTCTTATTGTATTTCGATTTTATTAGTTGCTTTTTCATTCGTTAAATTGGAAAAATGTTAAAGGAATCAGATATTCGTTCAAAAAACTATTAAAAAGTTTCCTGCTTGTCGTTATCCTATCAGCTCCAGCCATTGTATATTAAATTTAAGCTGAAAATGGAAAGAAACGAATTTAGTTTCATATACTTTGATTCCTATTGTATGAATTTGTGTCATAAAAAAACTGATTCATTAAATTTTTTTCATCTAAAGACGGTATGTTTATCATAGAATTGTAAGTATATGACCACGTAAGCAATTTATAAATTTGTAAAAGATATTCTACATTCAGCGGGGTTTCCTACGTATTGTCATCGTTTGAGAATCAGGCCACCAAATGGATGAAGAATGTTTTATTTTAATTGGGGTACACCTTAATTAAAATAGATACAAATAATCTATTCTTTTTATTTTATTATAAAAAATAACGAATCAATTCAACCATTTTCAACGACATTTTGTAATTGTAATGTGATATAAAAACATGATGACGAAACAATTTTAATTTAGTATACGAAACAATTTTAATTTAGTATACGAAACAATTTTAATTTAGTATACGAAACAATTTTAATTTAGTATACGAAACAATTTTAATTTGTTGTAACTCCCAATAAATATTACCATTTACTCTGAAAATTTGATACAATTTTGAGTTAGGATCCTTGGATTGGTTCATATATTCTAGTCATATCTTCTTTGTATACGCAATTATTTTCCATTAAGCAAAATATAATGTTTAATTACTTTATTATGCATTGAAATTAATAAGAATTCTGATAAGAATATAATAAAGCACCTCCTCTTTTCGTATACTTTAAAATCTTGCCTTTCACCAACATATTTCTGTACTTAAAAATTTGGGGATCATTGCAGTAAGTTATCTTTACAGTCCGTAAAATTATAAGACCTTTTTTATTCTGAACATTATGAAATTAATAAATGTTCCAAATGTGATTTCAACAAATGAAATATGATATTATAATATATTTATTACAATTAAGTTCCAATAAACTTGAATAATGTAATAAATGATTGGTCGAACACAAATTTTAGAAATAAGGGGAAAATGTACTGTTAACAAGTTATAAGGCCACTTATCTAAAAACAAACAAAAAAATTGAAAATTAATGTGATATCGGTCTTTCATTTTTCCTGATAGCCTTATTTTGCAGTTCTCAGAAGTAACCAAACTATTAAGTGCATTTTCAGAAATATTGTGTCATTCTTTTACTAAGGCTAGTTCCAGTTAATGTGATAATAAAATCTGCTTATTATTACTATAAATTTTGTGACGTAAAGTACCCCAGAGGTTTTCCATGGGGTTGAAATCTTGACTTCGACTAGGCTATGACAAAATATTAACACTTCAAACCATGCCAGGGATGATTTAGATGTATGGCAAGAATCTTTGTCCTTTAGAAATATCTAATTCGCACCATTTAATAAAGGTTTAAATAATAACAGATGATCATATAGCATAGCTTAATTCTTGCTCATATATGTAGAGTCCATACGTCCCGAAATTCTCTATAAATCGTACATGCTATTCTGACTGAAGGTTTCTCAAACTATTTCTGATCCTTC
The DNA here is from genome assembly GCA_019974015.1 of Nephila pilipes. Lineage (NCBI taxonomy): Eukaryota > Metazoa > Arthropoda > Arachnida > Araneae > Nephilidae > Nephila > Nephila pilipes. The sequence goes on from BMAW01113653.1 coordinate 554,536, forward strand.
TTCCTTTTGTCGATTGAAACAATCTCTCGGTTCCTCCCACAAGTCATGCCAATAGTGTTTGCAACTATCGGAATCATTAAGGTTAAATTTCGTTTCTTTAGAATGTACATTTTGTTCCCACTCATCTTTCCGTGATAAGATATTTTAAGCCTATTTCAATCTTACTTTTCGATGAAGTTTCAATCACTTAAGCACTTTCTTCATTTTCAAAAACTTTTATTGGAATTTGATTTAAAACTCTTCCGAACTATGACAAGTGAAGTTTTTAAGCTCAAACGTTCCGAAAGCTTACGAGTCAATAGATCTATACCAGTTGATAGTCTAAAAAGTTTAAATGTTCATAAAAGTATCAAAAAACATTTTACCATGAATATGGTGCGTATCACATCCCATTACTATGAGAGTATCTCATTACATTGACTCAACTATCGTCATAAATTTTCTTTTATATTATTGTTCCAAAACAATTACAAAGTTAAGACACGAGGGCCGTCTCCCGTAAGTGAGCGTTACACAATGCTTACCTAACCACCCAACTTACTTATGAATATGGGTGCACGCACTAGTTTCTGGAAGGGAATGTGACGCACGGAGTTTGCGAAATAGCCGCAACTATTCTGTCTGCAGCAAACTTTATATATTTGACCCAGAAGCATATGGTTCTAAATATACTGACTTCTCTGTGTCTTTTGATGGCTAATAATTTAGAACCAGTATTGAGTTGTAACTGCAGAACTTTCTTAAATATTAAATTTCGTACAAACACATTTAATTCGATAAATATATTTTCCTTTAATTTATTGTTGAATGTTTTTGATTTATCTAATGGAGATTGGGAGGATAAGTCCTTATCATGACTTGAGAAGTGAAAGTAGTAGTAGTTTTTTAACGTGAAAATTTCGACTGGCGTTGAAGGAGCCAAAATTAAAAATAGTGTAAAAAAAAAAAAAAAACCCCCCACAATGCGTCCCGTCGTAGTACAATGCATTTCCAATGAGACCCGCAAAGTCTTTCGGGTTAGATAAGCCTGCAACGTCTTGATGTTTCTGTTAACGTAACAAAAACGTCCTGTACGAGGATATTGTTATACTTTTATGGCGGCCGATTTGCTCCAAAAATGTCACATTTGCATAGCAATTTTAAGTGCGACAAGGGCTTTAAAAGTAAATATCAACTTAAATATTTTAAATTAATTGCAATAAATTAGGGTAAATAGTTGTCTCTAGGCATTGTATTATTTAACTCAACTTGCACAAATCTCTCCATTAAAAATCATGTTATGAATATCTATTTAGTTTTCAATAACAATGATATCGTTCGAGATTTCCTTAAATATTCTCAAAGATACATTAAACGCTTCAAGAATAACATACATTCGCACTCACGCACACTTGCATTTTATAATGCCATTAACGTATCTTACAAAGTGCCTTTTGTGATAAATAGTAACTTGGCACATTGAAAAAAATCTTTACTATATTTAATTTTTATATTCCTTTTATATCTTTTTTGCATTATGGTGAAATCTTTGTTTGCGAACTAAATTAACGAACTTTTATCTCTCAATCAATTATCCTAGACAAAAAATGAAGGCACGGTGATTAATCATTTAATTCTATGTACTTTTCATCATATATGAATGAAAATATTGAAATATTGGAAAACTGAATTAATTTTGAACATAATTTCAATTTTGAAATTCTGACCTTGTAGATTTCAGGTCCGCGGAAACTAGACGCTTGTTTTAAGTTTGAATGATCATTTATCAAACTGTGTCATATCGATTGAAAGAACGAAATCATTTTTCTAAAAAAAACAAAACGTTCCTAGAATAGCTCTCAATTTTTATTTCTCACTTCGATAAAAATACACAGGCCGAAATATTTCTTTTGCCATTGAACAGCAAAAAACAAAGAATTGAATCCTCCGTGAAAGAAGATAGAAAATAATGAAAATGAAAGAATTTTCTTTTCGCGTTGCCATTGAAAACGTGTTTCAGCGAGAAAATTTCTTTTGTTTGATATGAAGAATTGTCCTTAAATAAACGAAAAGGTTTGATGGAGGAATATATGAAGTCATTTGTTGTGTTTTACTTTCAATATGAACGGAAATAAGCTATTTCATTCCTCAGAGACGGCCCTTTATTATTTTTTTTAGTAACTAGACTGATTAGTTTCGTTTTGCAGCGTTTAGTTTTTGTTCGAACTTATTTTTGTTTTCGAGTATGTCTGGTCCCTTATTAGGTTATATAAGCTTCTTATTTCTAACAATTGATGAAATAGTTAGATTGGAAAAATATGAAACGCCTCGACAAATAGCTTTTGTTTAGTTTGGTGAAAAACTGTTCGATGATTAGGATCAAATATGTCGAAGTCGGTGCAGTGAAATTTTGAAAGAATAATTTTATAAAGAGAGGTTACTCTTGAAAATAACTGTAATAACACCTTATCGTTTGTTTTCTTAGGAATTTTTATTAAAAAAGTAATTAACTGTTGCAGTTATGAAAGGAATTAAAACTGTTATGCAATCAATTAAATTAAGAAGTGTTATTTACTTCTTAAGTAGCAATTGATAAAATTTGTTCCCAAATTGAAGATCACGTGTGAAAGATGGGGTTGTGAAATTTTGGAAGAATATGTTTTGATGGAGTGGTTGCATGAAAATAACTGTATAATAACTATTCTTTTTTTTTTCTTAACACCTTTTATTATGAAAAGTAACTAACTTATGCAATTATGAAGGGAAGTAAAATGATCATGAAATTAATTACATTGAGAAGAGTTTTTTTTTTGTTCGTAAGTATAATTTCTTAAAGTTTTAATCCCAAATGGAAGTTTAACCTGAAGATTTTTTCCGCGTTCAGTTTCAGACAAATACTTTTTCTTGAGCAATTTTGTTTGATTCAAATTTGAAATTATTTCACAAAATGAATGTTTGCGTCTAAATTTAATTTTAATACCAAAAATTTGGTGATACTGGTGTCAAGTCCTTCATTTGTCATTGAAATGTAAAATACGTCTTTTTGAATCTGGCAACGTTGTCATTCCAGATTATTTTCTATGCATGACGCGATGCGTTTTTCGATAAGCAAATGAGGTGTAAAAAGCAGTGTAAAATAATGCAAAAATAAATGTATATAAATTAAATCACCTTTTTTACTGCATTAATATGATCATAACTAAACACTGAAAAGAAAATTTATTACTAGTATTTCTTTCATTATGCAATAAATATTCTTTAACTCGTCGTTTTATTTATTTCATTCTCGTCATTTATAAATTAAGGCTTATCTTTTAACTAGTTCTTGCTTAATAACAGGGCTATATATGTAGGATTTTCCACCTAATTATTAAAGAATTAATTTTATTTTCCAATGTACTGCAAAACCAGTTCCTCCGATATTCGATAGATGGCACCACGAATCAGAGTCAAGTGATAAGCTCATGCAACGCCACCTATTCCAGGACAAAACTGAGTGACACTTCGTTCTCGTTCTCTTCCCCCCTACTTTCCGCTTCTGTTCTCCTTCGCATTATCCACGTCAGAAGTAAACTCCGAATGCCAGAGCGTGTTCCAGCATCCTTCGCCAATATGGGTTAAATGAGGCAGCCATCTATTTTGCTCCGATGAACTGGTCAATTCGTCATCATCTATTGTAAATACTTTTCACTCTTCATCATCTCTTCAAATAAACGAAGTACAACAAGTTGAGCTTCATCATTGAATTTCTACCAAAAACCAAATGGAATCCGGTAATGGAATTACCTCCTAGACAGCCCTTTGCATTAGAGCCAGCCATCATAGATTCGGGATGTACAATATCATCACCCCACAGTCTACATATATATTCTAAATGTTATATACTTCTCTAAAAAATCATTAATCCATCTCGTAAGTATATCAGGTTTAGAACAAATTCCTTCCTTTAATGTATCGTCCATTTTTTTAAATTTGTTAAAATATTTTTGAAAAGCATAAGAAATATTTCTAACTTTTTAAATTAATAAAAATTTCGATTTTGTTATTAAATGATATTTTTATTTTCATTAAAAAAGAAATAGGGGGGAGGGAGGTATTTTAAGTGATTTGTACAAAGAGTCCTGTAATTTTGTTCCCCAGCTATTCCAATCAATTTTAGTATTCATAAATAAATATTTAATCTGAAAATTATTTCTTTTTAAATTGAAAATTCCATAACTATTTTTATATATTTGTATGAAAGAAGTTGTGCATTCTTCTTCTCTTTCGAATTATATGCGATGTAATCGGATCCTATTCCTATAATATTCCATTTTTGGTTTCGTAGTGGTACAGTTGTTAAAGCAGAATTGGCCAGACTTACAGCACTGTTGGAAAATTAACAGTTATTTTTTTATGTGACTCTTGTTGTTACACTTTATTACATTCAAGAAACTATACAAGCTCAGAAGCAGAGCGAAAACAGTCTCCACAGAGCTCCATTAAGTCAGAATTTAATTGCGATCTGAATCTATATTCTACTAATTGGAATTCCTGCATGATTGTTATATAATTGAGAATGTCATAAATCCCAAAACGGCCATGCTATCAGTAGCTGTATCCTAATTGGTCACCCCACATGAGGGGATGACACTTCATTCAATGATTGTCGTAGTGAATGCTTCACCTGTTGATAATAAGAAATATAATTAAAGATTTAGTGTGATCCCAGAGAATGAAGAAGACCAAAATCTGGCAGGACAATAATCCCCCCTCGTTTATATATATATATATATCATCCATATCATCCACAAATAAAAGGAAACAAAATGTGAAATACTGGAATAAGGGTCGGTTGTAGGAAGAAGAGTGCGTATGCAAAATTTCTCTTGCACGTTTGTTCGTCACGTGATAGCACTGATAATAGTCTTAAAGGATTTCACGCGAGTGGAAAGTTATTGTTCCAAGTGAAAGTTGGAAGGGAAAGAATTAACTGATGAAATTAAAATTTTCGGTATGTCTTTCCGACATCACTTACATAATTTTGAGCTCGGTCGATGTATTATTGAAATGGTTAAATAATGTCGAAAAATAACAGATGTTTTCAGATAGTTCAACATCCTACACATAATTGTTTCACGTATGTGAAAGCATTTAAAACAACTGGGATGTGTAGTAAGATTGGTATCAAGCTCGTTCAGTTACGTATTGCTGTATATATTTCCTCCTCAGTAATTTATATTTATTTTTTGCATCTTTCAAGTTTC
>BMAW01113653.1:563353-576898 GCA_019974015.1 Nephila pilipes
GGCATAGAGAAGTTGGAGTCGTGGTCGAAGTGCAACACCAGCAAAGAGACAGGTTCAAAAACTATATCGGTGGCCATGCGCAATGAAGCTTAGCGGTTGATAATTTTTATGCTACGGGATAAATGATCCCAAAATCTGTAAAATGTTTGAGTATAGGGGGAACTACAGAGTCCACTACTTTTTGCGTGGGTATGTCATTGTCCAGGCTACAACGTAGAACCTGGTTGCAATAATGTCGTGATCATCGAAATTAAACCGACGGGGACTGAACCGTATCAACCTTCCTATGGCGAAAGTAGGTTCAGCAGTAGTAGTAGTCGTTCTCAGTCGAGTAGGTTCGATCGGCAATCAATTGTGGAGCGGCAGCGATCTTTCTTGAGAGAGAACACAGGGCATAGGAAAGTATCTATTAGGATAGGCCCGATATCCCGCATGCAATACCATAATAATGAGCTGGTATCATGATTACTGCTGCATGACTCTATGTGTGTGGCTAGCTTCCGAGAATATAAACGTCTAAAGAGCATTGATGTAGTTATACTTTGCTTAGTGTTCGTTTTTCCATGGAATTTTGCACCCAGAGCTAAGCTCCATTGAAAATGTTTGAGAAACTTTGGATGAACCAATTTGTTTGTTATAATATCAGCTAACAACCCAAGAACCCTTCACCCGTTCTCCCAGAGGATATATGATGAGCAAAGAAACAGTTGCTGAATATGATGAGCAAAACATGATTAGATTGTAGCAGATATTTGCATTGCAGTCAAGGTCCACATATCTCAATTGACGTCTTAGGTCCTTGCTATCGTTTATATGCATTTTCTTCAGACTTACAACAAGAAAGAACACTTTCCTTCTCAGAGTGTTTCTAAATCTTTTCTGTATTTTTCGGATAATTAAATGTATTGTTCTAAAGTGCAGACAAAATTAGCATCGATAATTTATCCGTATGAAACCTCCACTCTCTCATTTATTTTGAAATTATTCGGTTTTGTCGTTCTTAGCAAACTGAAGCGTTATGGTCGTGCCGCACCACCACCACACCCACACACACACACACACACACACACACACACACACACACACACACACACACACACACACACACACACACACACACACACACACACACACACACACACACACACACAGGACAGATACATACATGGGTGGCGACCCTGACATTAAATGAAATGAATTTCGTGGATGGCTAGATTCGAACGATGGAGGGGCATAAAAAGATTTGTTCGTGTCCAGTTCCACGGGGAGATTTTTGAAATATCTCGTGGCATCCTGATCAGTAGCTGTAATGCATTAATAATTTTCTTCAGTAAAGAAGAAAACAGTCATTAATTATTTTTCATCACCATGCAAACTTAATACCAATTAATCAAATTTTTTTCTTATTCGCATGTAAAGAAAAAGTTTCATAATCATCTTTGTTAGAATCATTATTTTTCAATACAGAAAGAAGAATGTTTTATATCTTTTAATAGCCATCTTTTAGAAGGATCAGTGGAAATAAATAAATTGATTCAATTTATTCATCATCAAATATATATATAAACAACATTAAATCACTTAACGTTTATCAGCAATTCTAGAGGAAAATAGAATTCTAATTCGATCCTTTCGAGATTCGATTAATATACAATTAGGTATGCGTATTAAGAAACATTAAATGTCTTTCGCAGATAAATCTTTGATTAACTAGAGAAAAATATCGATTTAATAGTTACTTGCGAAAGTAATTATCGAAAGCGAGTAACATGAAAATTAGCAGCGAAGGTTCTATGAGAAATATTTACAAATATTTAAGCAGGAAAGAAATTTGGATGATTTCCTAGACCTTTTATTGAAGCTCGTTTAAAGGAACGATAAGCTAACAGGAAAAATGTCAAAAACATCATGGTAGAAAACTTCTTTTTCACCTAGACAAACATTTGTTACATTTTAACCTCAACTCTAAAACTGTTTCGTACATATTTATTTTGATCCTTCAACATTCTACTGATGCTTTCTGAGCACTAAATTGAATTTAGATGTTGGAAGCACCATTCCCTCCCTCCCTTCTGTCAGAAATGATAAAGTTTGAAAGGCGAAAGCTTATGAATGCATCTTTTACATAACTTTCTTTTGACATTATGGAACTTAAAGGAGGGAATTTTACCATTTCATCGTTTGTCTCAGTGTATTTTGGAACTGTCATGAATTTTTCTCGGTCTACTGTGACACGTAGTGTCTGATGACTGGATTCAACACCATGAAATTTTATCGGTCCGTTCTGACTCGAGGATTAGATGACTGGTTTCGTATAAATTTGCCTTCAAAATCTTTATTTTATTTATTTATCTGTTCTTGAATATTTGATACATTTGAAAATATGAAAAAGTCTATGAAGGGAAAGTTTCAACCAAACATGTAAATAAAGAAGCAGGTTTTGCTTTTTAAGTACACATTTACAGTGTGATTTATTTTTTTCTGATGATGTGTATAAATTGTACACATATTCAAAATTTCCGAATTAGTTTATTAAAGGCATACCATAAGGGGTACCAGTTCGCACCAGTTTTGTTAATATATATATTTACATGTTTATGATCAAAACTGTATAGATAGAAATGTAGTATGTAATTAATAATAACATTTCCATCCATAAAAATAATATTATTAATAATTATATACAATGTAATAATAATTTAGTAATAAAAGGGTCAGAAAAATTGTAAACTTTGAGAAATTTTATGATAGATGAAAAAAAAAAAAATGAATATCGAATTGATTTTTTAGATAAATTTACAACTTGATCAAAACATAAATAGTTAAATTTTGGTCCTTATGCTTAAATTATGTTTCAAATCCTAGTGATATTTCAATCATAAAATTAGTTTGATTATAAGGTTGGTTTTTATAAAAATTTCTTTATTTTAAAAAAAGAAACTTCTTTTTGTTACACCCATAAGGATAATTCAGAATTATATGGAAATCAAACTCTGAAGTAAAGTTTTCACCTGTAAAATTATCGCACACATCTTCAAGAATAATATGCAAATTACAGGAAGCCATCAGATGACGACTATGTTACTTCACAATGATGAGATTTTAAGAGAGGTGTACATAAAGAATGATAGCAAAGAGGTAAAATAGTTAACATTCGTACTATAAGCCAATCAGTACCACATCAGAATAATTATGACACTGAGGAAGCGCGAGGATGAATTTTTACGACTCAATTCGTGGGTACGACAGTTTCAAGGCAAATCGTGTACAGACAGGTTTAGCTTGCAGTCTGATGATGTCGGACTTTTATATGGAGAGCGCCAGGCACCCGCTATCATTCAGACAACAGCATTGAACGAGACCGTTAAGGAACAGTAAGATTGCTCGTTGGGGGTGGAATTAATACTGGACTCCAGAACAGATCTACATGCTCAAATAGGAGCCATGATTGTCCAAATTTATTGAGATATCATTCTGGAACAACATGTACGTTTGTTTAGGAGTGCCGTGGGGAGTAGAATCTGTGTTTCTAGATGACAACGCCCATCCTAACCGTACAAACACTGTAAGCGAATGCCTTTAATCTAATGATATCACTCGTATGGAAGCGCCAACTTCTCACCTGAATTGAATCTGAAAGTGCATGTGTGGGAAATGCTTGGCAGACGAGGTGCAGCCCGTCAACTACCTCTTACATGTGTACCGGAACTTCGGAGATCATTTCTTGCTGAATGGAGTAATCTTCTTCAAGATCAGCTCTATAATTTGATATTCAGTATGCATGCCTAGGCACTGTAAAAAAGATGTATAGAACACAAATTGAAAAACAAAGCTAAGATAAAAAGGAAAAAAAAAAATAGAATATGACATTTTAAAATTCTGTAACTGGATTAAGATAGTTTTGCTGGGTTAAACTCGTTTTACTGACCACACTTTCCCCAAACAGAAGAATATTATATAAAATGGTATTTAACAAATATTTCAAAACATCAAAAATATAAATAGTTTAAGTAATTTACTCAAGAAAACTCAGGGATATTTTCTTTACATATTTCACACACAAAGAATAAAATAAATATAAATTATTAATAGGAATTTTTTTTTAAAAAAAAGATAAAAATAAAATTGTACAGGAAACAGAAAAACATAAATAATGTGAGCACAGCCTGAAGAAACCCCCCAAAAAAATGTAGAAACAGAAAAGCGGAAGTGGAGAGCAGAGCCATGTATCAGAGAGAGAGAGAGAGAGAGAGAGAAAGTACTATATGCAAGAGGAAACGAAAAATTAACTTTAAAACGAAAATAAATAAATAAAAAATAAACAATAATTTAAAAACATAGGCATAATCTTACACTATTTAATAATTTTTATATTTTAAATTACTCTTAATAAAATTCAAAGGTTAATAGCTTCTTCTGAAAATATTTGATGATTACTATAAATTAAAAAAAAATGTAAAAGCAAAAAATGAAATAAAAGCTGATTTTTTCAAAAATTGCGAGGAAAATTTATATACAAATTAAAACTTTTTAGATAACAGAAAATCAAAAGAAAAATGAAAATGCTTTAATTGCAAAAAACATTTTTTAATTGCAAATTAAGGAAGGGAATAAATACCATAAAGAGTACCAGTCAAAAATGGCAAGAAGATAAACTTCAAAGCACGAAAAGGGCAAACCTAGACATGAAAACAATAAAAACTAAGGAGAGAAAGAAAGAAACAAAAATAAATAAATAAATAAAAGTAAAAAATAAGAATAAAACAAAATACAATAGTTATAAGTTCCGAATCTAGCTTATAACAGATTAGCAAGTTTGACATGTTTTACAGGCCGAACATTCTCTACTGAAATTTTTTTTATAAAAATATGGAAATTCCATAAAATTCAAATAAACAAAATGAAAAAAAGTCCATATTGAAATATAAGAAACCAAATAAAAATATAGAGAGATACAATGAGAAAAATCCATACGTTAAATAAAGAAAATAGAGAAAGAACAATCCAAAAATTAATCAATCAAACTAAAAAGATTACGAAATTTTCGTGAAACAACTGCTTCGGATCACTATAGTACGTATTTAACGCTGACATACAAAAATATTTCCTGTCTTGTTTTAACAGGAAATGTATCAAGAAGGGGGGAAATTCAAAAAGTTTATAAACAAAATATAAAAAGATAAAACAACCATATTTAAATAAAATATTTTTTAGTCAAATCAACGTAAACATAACACACATATGTTACTTACATACGCACGCAAACGTAGTACTTGAAAGTGACGAATTATTGAAAATAGCGCTAAAATACGAAATTCTTCATTTCCTATTCAACGCCCTTGAATTACCAAATAAATAACAAATATTTCAAATATTAGCTCCCCTTCATTAGACAATTTTATACTTTTTTTGTAAGCCGCCATATAACATTAATTACCAATTTGGTATTTTCTCACATACACGATCTCCTTAAGCTTCCCTTCTTAATTAACAAAACAACCTCACAACTTCGCTATATCTCATGTATATCTGGGTAATTAATTATTCTAAGAAAACTTTATTAACTGCTTACAAACTGCAACTCCTTGCATTATTTAGTTAATTAACTAAACTTCTTAAATTAAAACCATTTTCTGTTAGTATCCGAGTATCGAACTTGAATCAATTTAATTTGGAATATAACATCTACCTACAATTTTATTCATTTATAATAGTTTCGAAAAATTAATTTTTTTTCTATTTATTGAACTGAAACTTCATTTTCTTTAACAATATTGATTAAAAGAAATATTTATTACAAATATTCTTCTGTTTATTTTGCAGTCAAGAAAGCTCTTCGAATGTTGAGGGTTATAAATAATTTTGCTTACATTTCAAATTGGATTTAATTTTTAATGTGAAGAAGAAATATTGAACTTTTTTTTTATGTATTTGTATTACAATTATTACTATTCTATATGAACGAAAAGTATTTTTTCTTATTTATATGTTTAATTGTTAATTTTCTGTTTATAATGTAATATTATTTCATTCAATTTATTGTCAAATATTTCAAAATGATAATATTTTAATTTTAAAACTGAAAAAAACCTGTTTTTCAATTATCCATTTAAATTACATTACTTGCAAAGATACACTTAAGTAAATATAGTAAACTTCATGCTTTGAAGTGAAAAAAAAGTTATTCCTTTTTGGGAAGCTGTTTCGAATAATTTGTAGTATTGTTTTTCTTTCCTTGTTTTCAATTAAAATAAAATTTCCTTCAAATGTTGAATTGACAAACATAAAAACGATGAATTAACTATTAAATATCTATTTTTTCCAGAAAAAGCATATTTAAAAAAATAACGAATAATTAAATTTCTCTTAAGGTAATGCCTAAACCTGCATTTATCAAAGTATAAAATTAGTTAAAATAACTTAAGTGTAATATATAGGATTATTCAAAATGAATAATCCTACTTCAAAATTCCAAACCTTCAAAAATAAATGACGCAGAAGGCAAAGTAATACATGAACACAAGTGTAAGTCTTATATTGTGAATAATAGGTTGCAGCTGTCGTGTACTCTTCATGAAGCTATTTCACGAAACCTGTTTTAGAAGCTTTCACGAAGCTCCTCGCAATTGGATTGGTTGCACTGGACCAGATGGCTTGATGTTTCACAACTGGCTACTCAAGTCACCTTATATGACCCTATGCGATTTCTACTATTGGGGGTTTGTAAAAGATAAATTGTTTTATGAGCCACTTACACGTTTATTTGAACACAAAGATCGGATTTCCGCTGCTGTACAATCCTTTACCACTGTCACTTTACAATACGTTTAGCAGAAATTTACGTATTGAATTGACATTACACGTGTAACTAAAGGAAGTTATATCAGAAACTTGTAAGATATACTTTTATATTTTCTCTTTGCATTCATGCATTCAACGATAATTCCGTATCGTTTATTTATGAAAATATAGCAATTTGAAGTCGGATGATTTGTTTTGAATAGCCTTGTACTTTAAATATTGTAAAGTTTTCTCAACATCCTAATTTTTTGTTTAAGGAATTAAAATTATAGCTCATCTTTGAAGTATCCGCAAAGTTACATATTTAAAAATGAAATGATCACCTCCACGCGTATATGAGAAAAAGATATAAATTATAATTATTAATTACAAGTTTAAAAGTCTATTTATCTAATGTACGTATGATAATAATGCATTTAAAGTTGATACACTTAAATGTACAAATTTAAATTCTTGCGTTACTTAGGCAAAACTTTTTGTAAAGGAGTATTCAGAAGAAAATAGTATGAAAATTATCAACTTAATTAAATACAGCAGGAAAATTAATAGGATAGATACGAAGTGTTCAGAGATCGAAAAAACTGAAGAAAGAAGAATTTCTAAGCTTCTGTTTGATTTTCTTGACACACCCACGCTTGGTAAAGTAAACACTTTGAGGATTATTCCTAGTGTATGTCCATTAATTTTCAAATTAAAGTCACTTTCAAAAAACTCACTTGTGATATTGGGACAGATTAGCTTTAATGTAAATGAAAGATGCCAAGTTTGATTCTGTTGATCATTAAATATTTTTATTTGCATTGTTAGATGAGCAGATTTTTTTTAATACGATTGATAAACTTTCTAAGTGTTTGCACAAATAATTTTTCGATAGAACTTCTTAAGTAAAGTGTTCTATAAAGAAGTAATTGTAAAATGAATTATTTTATTTGCTACTTTGAAATTTTCAAATGTACTGTTGAGATATAAAATTTTAATACAGAAAACATATGATAACAGATTGAAATTCAAGTTAATTTTCTTTAACTGTGTTGTGAAATTAAATTAAAGATGGATAAAACTCACACATAAAAAGTAACAATGTTAAGAATGTTAATTAATTGAAGAGTAAAAAAGAATGAAAACTGGATTAAAAATAAACATTTTATATCACAAAATTTCTTTGACAAATTTTTATAGAATTAATATAAAAAAAAATTTCAAAAAAAAATTTCAACTGAAATTTTTTCTGATATTGTTATTCTGAATGAACTTGACAGTTGTGGTTCAAAATTGAACCTGTTTTATGAATAAATTGTGTACAAGAGGTTATATTTCAGTTTTAGAAAAAAATTATTTTCTATAGTTCACAAACAGTACAAAATTTGTATTCATTTTATATTCTCTTTTTCTCAGAAAAATTTCAGATATCAGAAAAAAGTATGGTTGTTTTTATTATTTTAGGGCAACTTGTGTAAAATGAAAATAAATAAATAAATAAATAAACACGTGTACCTTTGTTGTTATCTAAAAAATCGGAAATTTAAAATATTAATATTTCTCATGTGTTGCACTCTTTTTTTTTCTCTTCTGTATCGAATAATATTCAATTAAATTAAAATTACATTACTGATGAGCAAAAGTGATTTAATTTCTTCCAAGAAATGTAAGATTTTGTTACTTGTTTTGCAAAAGTAATTAATAGTTGTATTAAAATGCAGCAATATTTCATGTATTTGTAGATAAATAAAACAGAAGCAAAATAAATATCTTGAAATTTTGAAAAACAACAATCCTCAGAACTTCTAATGTATCGGGAAAAAAAGTTTAAAAAGAATTTGAAATAGTGAAATATTAAAAATGTTCTTTCAACGTAGTTTTCATATTTTAAAGAGAATATTAACAATAAATTATAACAACGATGAATTTCATAATATTTTTTCCCCATAATTAATTACCTTTAAGAATTCTACGAACATGAATTACTTTTGGCAAAAATACGTTGACATCAAAATCAATAACGGTGGGCATTAGTCCAAAACTACTTGAGTTATTAACAAACATTTCTTTTTTTTAAAAAAAAGTCCTTACAATTCACCTTCACAACAAACGTCATCTGAAAAAGCATGTAAAACAAATTTCAGGGCATTGACTCGGTTAAAGCTACTGTGAAGAGAGTTAATGCAACTTGTGCGAAAAAATGTGAAAAAATCGAAGTAATTCTACTTTGATGACATTTTTGATGGTATTTTTATTCTTTAACTGAGATTTATCCTTCGTGCTCCCAGAGAAACAATTGTTCTCCTTTCAGTTTATCTATTGGAATTTTATTTATGATTACAGCTCAATAAATTCTGTTTATGTGATCACGTATCGTGAATAATATTAATGTTCAAAGGTTCGTTACTCTTACAATAATCTCGTTTGGTATAAGAAAAACTAATTTTTTTTAATCACTAGTGGTTACAATGACTGTTTAAAAAAATAAAATATTAGATATTTAGACGATGAATAAATTTCAGCAACAAACTGTCGTTAGAATTTTATTTTTTTGAGTAAGGTTAATGACCATTATTGCTCAGATGATTCTATAGGTAGTTTCTCTGGACTTTTAATACTAATGAATTCTCAGCGGAATACTGTTATAACCCTGTATGAAAAGCCTCACACTATTTTAGTTTGGGTAGTGAATTTAGTCACAAGTGCGTAACATTACTTTACAAGGTGTCTCTTATTGAATCTACAACTTTTAACTGAAACAACTCTTGAGTCGTAACAGATAGCATTATGAGAAAAGAATTCAATGCACCAGGCTTTCAAAATGAGAATCTGCAAAAGTGCAACCAAGTCAAAAATTGTCAGCTACAAACTCAAGCATTTCTTTTTTGATGCTTGAAAACGAATCAGTTGTGGAACTTTTGAGGTTAATAAAGTTTGATAGCTTCCTGTAAACCAAATATTTCATATGGCTCCTAAGAAAGAAATTAAGGGGATCCGTGTCTGGTGAATAAGGTGGCCAATGCAATGCATCAGGATAACGGTTAGGATATTGATAAGCTATAACTCGGGTTCCAAAATCACTGTTCATGGTGTCAAACACACTCCCCGTTCTATTCAGAGGGGCACTGTCCTACATAAACCAAAACTCATCGGTGTTCATACTCAGATTATGAACTTGGGAAATAAAAGCACTGCCTCTATATTATCTCATAAGCATCAGCATTAGCTGTTGACTGAAAAAAATTGGTCCGATAATTTATGAACCAAAAGAGGTACCAAAATTATTTCTTTTTTGGATCCAACGGTGACATTTTAGTTTAGTTTAGTTTTTATTAACGTCGCACTAGAAGTAACACGAGGGCTATTGGCAACGGACTTCATAATTTTGAACCATGGTCAAGTGACGAACACGACGTGCTGGCACCCCCTCTTACGTGACATATTCAGGATTTTTATCACTTAAATTCCTAATTTTTCACAATAAAAATACAACTTTTGGTTGAATGTGACGCTTTGGGAACCATTTTCAAAATGACACGTAATTGGCACTAAACAAATTCCTTTTACGCCTTCTCTCACTCAGTCACGTATTTGTTGTTCCTCATAGTGTTGCTCTGAGTATTTCAGCTTAAAGTTGTAAGGTCATTAAAAGACATACCGTATATTTCAAAGTCAAACTTCTAGTTAAATACAACGTTTAGTCGCATTATAATGTTGAAATATCTGCAAACCTTTTCTTAACAAATATCTGGGAATACTGTTTGTTTTTATATTTAAATTTTTAATTTCTATCTAAGAAAATGAAACGTGATTGCGCAAATTAGATGAAAGAAAAAAGAATTGATTTGAGGACTGAGGTATATAAGCGACATTCAACTGAAAGTGAGAGTGGGGACAGTGAGTAGTTGGTAATGATCGTATGTTAGAAATGGGATTAAATTACTCTAATTGATCGTCTGGGTTAAAATCTGTTAGAAATGACTCCTGATTAGAGTAAATGTTATTGGGAGTCGAACCTGCAATAGTAGAGGTGTGCCTCACATGAACCGAGTAACTCAGTAAGCTAGAACTTTAATGTTTTATTTTAAGCTAGGATTCAGGCGCGTTGAGTGTAATATGAGTGAGAGCTATCTTGCATAATCTATGAAGAAACCTAATAAATAGTGTTTGTCTTTTTCGTCACCCCTTGAATTGGAAATAGTTAATTTATTGATTATTTTATCAAGTTTATGACGTATGCAGTATTAAATAATGAGAAGGAGTTACAGTCTTCTAGGGATGGGAGAAATGTCGAAGGTTGTCCGTATCGTTTGACTGTTGCTCGGATTTACTTGATTTCTGTCTACTTATTATAACTGTTGAGACTTATTCGGTAAAATTGAGGTTTTTTTATTTGTAAGTGAAAGCCTCTCGAACTATGTCTTCGAGTCCTAATGCCATTAAATATCCGTCGTGTAACAGACAGTTGCTCTTTATCTCAGTCGGGACTCAAATACCAAACGTTGGAATAAAGAGGGAGTAATGAGAATGGGACAAGCTCAAGAGACATCCTTATCACATGATCAAGGTTCATAATTACGAGACCCATTACAATAGCTTTCCAAGTGCAATGTTAAAAAACAATCAATTAAACATCGAGAAACATGGTATAGAGTAATGAGTGTAGATGCACTTAAAATTAAATTGGGTCTCAAATTAATTATGTGACCTGTTCACGATGTCTACAAAGTTATATAATGGAGAGGTGGTGGTACAACATTAGAATGATAAAAACATATAATTTGAGTCTAAGAGTTTCATTGTTGCTGACATTCAGGTTGAGCCATAGCTGCTGCAAAAGATGTTATACAGCCATGGTTGGTGAGTGGTAATGGTTGTGAGATCATGGCAGGCGATGTTTCAGTCGAGCCGTGTGTTCGCATCCTAATTTCAATAAGGACCCATTCTGTCATACATGTTAAATAATTCTGATATCAAAGTCCCCACGTTAACCTGATAAAGAATTTAAGGTACAAGAATGCCATCTTAGATGTCTTTGTCCTTTGACGTGTTTCAAAACAACGAGACTCGTCGCCATTAGTTTTCGTTGTTTTTAAGATATTAAGAAGGATTTGGTACTAGATTTAATATAAACAGAAACATTTTTAAAATAATAATGTATATAAAATAAAATTTTAGTGCAGTATTTTGAAACAATTTGGATGGAGGATTCCTATGTTCTCATCTACCATTTTTGCTACGCATTGTGAAGTCAAAATTCCCGCCATACTTGTCATTTCTCTATGTTCCATCAATGTATTGAAATACGTTTTAACTTTTGAAGCTATGCGCAGTTTTGTAAAGGTTATAGAAAAGGTTATTTTTTATGTATAATCCAATGTTCTATGACAAAAATAAAGTTACCGTGTTTTTGTGTGTTTTGTTATAAGTGCGTCCTGACTTTTGCACGAATAATAATTTTAAGTGAGGATATAACATTTTTCTGAAGCATACAATTTTATGAGTTTTATGAGATGTGTTCATCTACAAGTCATTTAAACAGATAGTTATTTTTAGGAGAAAATGTTTTAAAAGTAAAGTTGAAATCAAGTAAAATTAAAATAAGCAAAATATTTATATTCTTTTTTCATTAAGTGTGTAGAATAAAAAAACTATTATGACAATGAAATAAAATAAATTTCCTGAACGTAGAAAATCTAAAAATGCTTAATTAATACTTCATCCATTATTTAAACATATTGTAAGTGAAATTAATCCATTCGATTATAAAACAAACCGTGTAAGACAGTCAAATTCTTCATGTATGTAAAAATTAGAGACGGTTTTAAAAATAGGCATTTTATGCTTACCAAATCATAAGTATCGAAATTTAAATAAAAAGAAAAATCTCTTTTTTGGGTACATTTCTGAAAACGTTCCTGAAAAAAGGAAATATTATTTCTTAAAATTATTTTAATTTAATTAAAATTCATGAAAGCATTCTCTTTGAAAACACATTATTCAGTTTCAGAAAGTTTTTTGAAGTTTTGAAAAAAATTGTTCCCATTAACTCAAACACTTAGTCATAAGAAATATTGCTTTCCCCACAAATTAATTTTTACAAAAGTTGAAAATAATAAATTCTTAGTTTATGTGTACTGTCGTCGAATTCTTGCAAATTACTATGGGAATTTTAAATATAATAAAACTTATTTCGTGAAAAAACACTTTACTGAAAAATTAAAAATAACTCATTAAGTTGTTTGTAGACAACTTTGTCGGAGTAATTTTTAAGTGAAAAGATTAAATGTATTCACAAAACAACTCAGGCCAACACGAGCACAATTCATTATTCTTGTATCCCCACGTCGAGCAGCAAAGACGATCTCTGCAGAGATAATTCAAGAGCTAAATGAATTAAATTACGATGAATCTACATCGGAATGTGATAATTTAAAACTACGGAAACTGTGAACACAATCTGTTGTTATTCTCGTTTCTCGCCAAGATTTCTTTTCGACGAGAACGAATTAAATTAGCTGACGATTTGTTGCTTGCTTTTTTATTGTATTTTCGAGAAATTCTCCGCTGATTTTCTTATTGTTTCTTAACATTTTGTTGGGGAATATAAAAAGAGTTTTTTCAGAAGTTTGATCTGAATTTTAATAATGCATTTATTAATTAACCTCAAACTTAATTATTTTTTTCCCTTCAAAATCCCTCTTGATGCATAATTCATTAGAAAATAAAATTCGAATGTTTTAATAAAATAAGTATGGATTACAC
>BMAW01113653.1:577298-602046 GCA_019974015.1 Nephila pilipes
CTATCTATCTATCTATCTATCTGTGTGTGTGTGTGTGTGTGTGTGTGTGTACTTGGAAAAGCTTGGTTTTACTCTTACGTTTTTTAAACTTCAGAATTTTACCTTTTTCAGCAATTGTTTTTTTTTAAAGATTTTTTTGCTTTTTGTGTGTTTACTTTTTAATTTTATTGGATTTAATTTTTCTGAGTTTTTTTTATTATATATTTTTGGCGTTTGAATTATTTTTGTATTTACTCAGAAGGTTATTAAAATTGATCTTATCAAAAAATTTATTCATAATTTTAATAGTAGGATGTCTTACTTTTACAGCTGTTACTTATAACCTTTCGTATTGTATTTATGAAACAAATAGTTAGTTATGTCCTTAATTAAATGAATATATATAGTCTCAAGTTTATCATCATGTATTAAATAGTCTCTAACAAAAACCTTTCAACTGTTCAATGCAAAATAAAAAGTTTTTAATACTTCTAATATTAAAATCTTTTTCAAAATTATCATTCAGCTCAAGTTTTTTTTCTTAATATTCTCATTATTCATAATTTTTCTCTTATCTTTTCTACCCATTACCTTTCTCCAAAAGTTTTCTACTTAATATATTTTTCTTTCATTATTATAATGAAAATCTCTATAAGAATTTTGTTTAATTCTTAGTAACCTATTTTTATTGAAATACATAACATTTAATCCATATGTATATGATGTCTGATAGATTTCAATTAGCTTAAAACCCATTTTTAATAACATAGAATTGTTGATGGTTATTTTAGTTGCATATACCTTCTCCATTCTGAGGGCTATTTCAATCTATTGCTTCCTGAAATCAAAGTAATCAACATTAATAGAATTATGTATATAAGGATCAATTAATATGCGGTATAAATTGTATCCAGATATTTCGGCTATTTCTAGGTAAAATAAGATTTTACGATACCCTCTGGTATATACGTAATACTTATATTTGGAATCAATAAGAGGACTTGAAAATACACATTTATAAAATATTTTAAGAAATATAGAGCATTGAATATTAAGAATTTGGGAGGAAGAGGTGAAAAAATGTTTGCTCATTTCCTAAAAACTTGGAAATAATTTTCAAAATTTCGTTTGGAATAAGGAAATAAAAATTTCAAATATGACTTAAGCCACGAAATGAAATCGGTAGAGATTTGTAGGGAAAAAAAATATAAGTTTTTACTTACGTATATAAAATGTCGATTTCATGAGAGCCCAGATAGTGAGATAGTAAGAAGAGAAACTGGAATAGAATTTTCGAATATGATAGTTAAATTTCAGTTGCAGGGGAATTTTAAATGCGTCGGATGAATTTTAGATTTTAGGGGAAAGTTACAAAATAACCAAGGTTCCAAAATGATTAAGTAAGATGTTTTGTGGAAAAGCTTAAATGTTATCTGGTAATGTTATTAAAGAAATTTTCTCTGTTTATAAATTTTCCTTATTGTTCCGAAATGAAATGTATGAATTAAATATTGTCATCGTAATACAGGGTAAGTTTCTACTATAAGATTTAACTATTTGCCCTTTTTTTCTGTACGTATTTGTACTGATTTGCTCGCATCTTTTTTATTTTTAATATCAAATTAGTTCTTTAGGATAAGTTAATAAATAAAATTCTTGCAATTGCAATAGAAAATAATTTCGAAGTAATTGTATATTAATGGGTTTTCTTTAACTCACATTGTAACTTTGTCTGGGTCAAAACTTTAAAAGCTTTTTTTTCTCATACTTAAAAAAACTTAATTGAGTTGAAATGTTCTATACATAATTGTTTTGGACAACAATACGATAATTTAATTATAATTAATAAAATGAATTGTTTAAAACCAATATAATGGAATTTTACGTCTAGTTTCTCACCAAGTCGCCAAATCCATCGCAACAATAGAAAAATGTTACAAATGGATATATGCAACGTAGCCCACTTACATTGACTTTAAATGTGTCATCAATTTTTAATGCATTTTGAATTCCCTTACTTCTTTTGTAAGTCAATATTAATTATTTTAGAATGCTTAATTGAGCTAAATTTTTTTTACTATGTATTTATTTTAAAATATAAGTTTAATAAACGTCAAATAATAAAATAAATTATTAAAACTAATTATTGAATAAATTCAATTTGACTCAATGTTCCCTTTTGCTCATGAAGTTTAATTTTTAACAAATTATGTTACGCAAATATGAAGTTTGAAAGAAATCTCATGTTCGAAAAACTCGATTTATATCGGTGTTTTTATATAAGAACAGTAAATGCAACTTCCCCGTTAGGTGCTCACACATGAAGGAAAGATAACTTCAAAGAAAAACTACTATTCACTTATTTATAGTAAAAAATTTGTTCTAAATACTTAAATTAATCGAAAATTTTTAGCCACCCAAGGGGCTATTTTTGACCCAAAAATGTCGTACCTGACCACTTTCCACTTTTCAAATCTTTGTGTATATTTTTGATGTCTGCTTTCACAGGTAAGAAACTTAATTTTCAAAAATGTGTCATAATAAATTTTTTCTGAATTTTTTATTGGATTGAAAAAAAGTATATGCAATGTATGGCTCATACCTGATTTCACCACTAATGAACTCAATTTTCAAATATATAACATAATAAATTTCCTCTAATTTTTTTATTGGATTGAAGTGAAACAAATATAAAAAATATATATTTTATTTACTTATTGATTTATATTATGTTCAGCTTCCTTCTTGGTATGTTTTGAGGTCAAATTGGGAGTTTAATATTGATTTATTATTATTAGCCACCAAAGGGGCTATTGTTTTAGGTGGATCACTTTTTGTGTACCAGATCACTTTCAAATTTCTTATCGTTTGCTTCAATTTTATTACATTTAGCTTAAATATGTTCACAATTTAATAATTTATCGTTTTAATATCAGATAATTAAAGCTAAAATTAGCTTTAATTTTAATATTGGAAAAGTTTTCTATTGTCCGTTTCTTGGTATTTCATGATTTACTTTAATTCTTAATTATTAAATTACTGAGTTAATATTTAACTCAGTAATTTAATAATAATTATAAAAAAATGCACACCTTGGGTGGCTAAATCTATTCCTTGCAAAACTTTGCATATAACTTTTTAAATTTTTACTATTTGCTTGATATTTTCTTACTAAGAAAAATAAAATTAAAAAGTTATAAAATAATTTTACAAAATATGCTGTAATTTTTTAAAGGAAGTTGTTAAAAAAACAAAATTCTAAGAGGGTAACATTGACACTCATCAATTGACTTAAAGTGAAATATCGGTAAATAATGTATAGTACAGCATTGAGAGATTCTAAAACGCTTCAACATAGTCGAAATGATGGTTTTTTAAATCTATGTATGAAAACAAGAGCTGAACTCAAAATCTTTGAAGTAAACGAAGTATTTCTAGATTTTGGAATTTAAGCCTTAGAGTCTCACAGGGTCAATCTTTAACCCTCTGTGATACGTTTGTGGTCTGTTCAGATATTAGCTACGAACCTTTTATTTCAAAAACAAATTAAATATATCAATACCAAACAGAAATAAGTATATAAAAAGATATTAAAAGCAGAACTCAAACCTGAGCATTCAATAGTCATATTTGTTGAGTATTAAAATGCTTTTAAAAAAAATTAGATGAAGAGGATTCAGAATAACAGTAATAAAAATTGTTTTTTTATATGGGACTTTACAAAAAAAAATTAAAATACACTTTTTACAATAATTTCTAATTAAATATATTAATTCTTAGTATATTTAAATAGTTCCTTTACCATGAATATGAACAGTGTGAAGTTAGTAAAAATATTATTTAAATGCATATACTCCTAGTATTTTTTAAAAAAATCATCAAAAGTACCCAAACCCTCATTTCAGAGGGAGTGAATGGTCAATTTAGTACAGACCTAAAAGTGTTAGGACAAAAAGAAAAAAAAAATATGGGCATCATAAACTGCAAAGAGTATTCACAAATTTTAGTCAAAAATCCATACATTTTTAAAGAAAAGCAATTTGTTTCATTAAATTGCTTAAGGTTGTTGATTGTTAGTACCAACGGGCATGTGTACGACAAGTAATTGATTCCCTTAACTTATTTAATAAATAATTAAACCTCTGGCAACCTTAACGAATGAATTTGCTTCTTTTGTTTACTGTTAATTAGAAATGAAATGAATACGGATTATGCTACTTCTCGAATGATCCCAATTATGAAAGCACATACGAACGTAACTAATTTTAATTTGGATTGGAGTTTATCCTATGTAACGTGAACATTACATTTCTAATTACATTTGTGAATAATTTAATTAGAAATTCTATGCATTCATAAATATTCAATAACTTATGCGTAGAATGCAAGCGGAAAAGACAGAATAATTCAATGAATTCCTGTCTGAAGTGTTATTCGATTGCCCAGAGGTGAAAAACATTTTCTTAAGCAAATAAATAGTTGTGAAGAGAAAATGTCAGAAGTTAAAGAATCGAAATCGATTGAAATATAATTATGTGTCGACTAGAAATTGCGATATGGATAATTTATTTAGTAGTACGCAATATTTTTTTTATGCAAAAACGATTTTTAAAACTATGATAACAGGAATTAAACATGTATCTGAATATGAGCTTGATATAACTTTGGATTGAAATGCTAATTTTGCTGGCAGAGTTAATCAGATTATTTCTGTTTTTACAGAGAAACTACCCGTATGTTAAATTTAGATGATCTTATCAACTAAAAATATTTTAATTTTGTACTACAGCTATTCTGTGTTATTTACATCTATAAAGTACAATATTAAATCACCGAAATTCGTTCATAAATTATACAGAAGAATATTTATTCAGTCGCATTTTCATTATCAGTTGATACTGCTCAGAATTCGAAATTGTTTGGGAATGGAGAGGGGGATAAACTTGCAAAATTGGTACGAAATCCAATGTATATATTCACTAGATAACCCCAGAATATATTTTCAGAAACGGAATGAAAAGAACCAATGAAAGTTTTATTCCGGCAAATAGAAGAGGAAACGTCACAACCTTAGATATAATATTCAATTGGACAGAAGCAGAGTAGAGGAAATACAAAGTATTCGAATCATCACCGAAGTGATTTTACTACCCCGGCATTTGCACAAACTCTATTTAAATGATAATGCAAAGTGTAATACTGTAACTGTATCTACGATTTGGAACATATTCTTTTGATTTGCAGTAAATACGCATCTCATAGAAATCACTTCTGGGATACGCTCAAGATACATCCAAAGCGCAATATTACTTTCAAAGAGCTTTTGGAAAACACAGTAGCTACTAAATAAGTGTTTAGAACATTCTAGCAGAAGGTATCGATTGAATTAAAAGAATATTTTATGGAGGATAATAGTCTTTGTTACTCTGTTGCCCATAAAAATCAACCAATCAATAAATCAACACAGTTGTAAAACATAGAAATTACTTGGCAATTTTTTTATGTATTTAAATATTTTGAAAGATTTCTTTAAATTATTTAAAGTGATAAATTTTTGCCACTTTGTGTATAATATTATTTTCATTACTAATACACATAAAATTCTTTATACTTCTCAGACCCAAGATCAAATTTATACCATAAATTTTAGTATAATTTGTATCGATCGGTTCTAAATACATGAAAAAGTACTGAAAAAAATGTTAAAAAAATTATTTTAATTTTTATATTTGAGAAATTAAGTGTCTCCTGGAGGAGACATTGGGACAAAGTGACATCATAATGTTAATTCAAAATATTTCTTTAACCTTAATTTAATGAGTAATTCATAATAATTAGTATAATGAGCTTAATGTAAAATTTGAGTCACAAAAAATTCCTGACCGAACTGTTTGCAGAAGAGTTCTAATTTCCAAAATTTATCTAATTCGTTTTTTCTCTCTCTCTTTATCTTATATTAAATAATTTCTCAATTTTAAGTTGCTTATTATTAAAAACTCGTGATGGTTAAAGTTTTTTTCTGCCCAATACATTCGAATTCTGGGAAATTTTAAATTATTACAATAATCACTAATTATGTTTCATTTCTCTTTCTCACACGTACAGATTCTTTCCTGTACCCCTTAAATATTTCCTTTTAGTGAATTCAGTTAGCAATTAAAGAATATCATTCAGAGCTGAAATATATGCCAAAATTATAGTTTCAAATCGAGGGATTTCGATAGCCATTGACCTAATGTCTCCGACAGGCAACACTGAAATAACAGCGTTCTAAATCAGAATCGGGAAGATTTGAGTAAGACATTAATAATGTTATATATAAACAGAAAGTTTAAGGAATTCAACAAAGTGGTTAATAATTTCTTATTACTCAAATAATAAAAAAAATATGAACACTTAAAAATGCGCAAGCATGTAATTTTCTTTCTCTCGGAAAACACCATTTTCATTTTACCATAAACAAGCTACAAATGCAAAATGTTCACTAAAAATCATTTTTTTTCAGAGCTTCCATCTATTAATAAAATAATTAACTAATTCTAGGTACCAATGAAGCTTTTATTTAAATAGGCGGCATTTTTTTGAAAGTGTTGTTTTGTGTCTCCTACAGACGACGCTGGGACTGAGGAGGTTAAGATTTCTGGAGCTTTTCGTGTGCTTAAATACCTTTCTTTCTTGTATGGTTTTATTTCCATGCCTAAATCTAAATATATTATTAATTTAATATATTGAAATTTTCAAATTAAACCTTTTCTTAATTGTAAGAATACGTAGCAATACCGCTGAATCAGAGATATCTAATTAATAACAAAGCTGCTATTCCTCTGATCCTTATAACATCTGTCATATGAAACATAGATTTAACAAATCTATGGAAATGTTCTGGAAATATAAGGTTTCAAACATCTACTACAATTTCCCGTAATCTAGTTTAGGACGTTGATGGTATATGGTACTGGATTCCCAGCTTCATGGAACAAGATTCTTAGACTTTATTTAACAGGCTAACAGTAGATTCAGTTCAAATCGAAATTCATCACTCCATGCTACTTTGAGTGCTACAGTGGGCATTGAGATATGGTATTCAAGTGGAAAGATTAAGGGATGAAACTAACGCTTCGCAATTCGTCTGCCTACTATCCGATTGAAAGAAGTATCCCCTTTCCCATGACATTAATATTTTTCGAGAAGGGAGGAGGGGGAGAACCCTAATTGTGGATGACATAACTGAATTTTCGATGATGACGATGATTCAAAACTGCTGTCCTTTATAATTTGCATGATATGTATTTTTTTCATTTTAGATATATCCAGCTATTTTGTTGATGCTGAGGAAAGCAAAGCCTTTAATTCTTGTCCTATTTTCTGAATATAAATGACCCATACGCTTAGTAATTACACAGACATTTTCTCTTTCAAATACGGCTAAATCACAAGGTTGTTCATCATGTAATTTTTAATTATGATGTGGAAAGAGTTACACTTCAGGCTATATATTCTCTTACTGTTGAAAAAAAAAAGTTTATTCTGGAGGGAAATAAGAAAAAAATAGTGTTTCGTCTCTGCTAAATGTACCTTTAATTAAAATGTCAACAGTGTCGGCGTCAATTATGTTAGTAAAAACCTAAGCTCTACGATCCTATAAAAGTTACTCCTAAAGCATGTAATTTTGATTCTTACTAGTATGTTTGGTTTTAATTTATCTCTTTGATACTTAAAATGAGCCCTTTGAACAGTTAAACGTCATTGGGAAAGATTTCATCTTACGACTGAACGAAGGAGGTCATTCTTAGGATTGAGTATCAATTATGTCAATCGCAATGAGTTACAGTTTCGTGATGTCGGTGGAATTGGATAGATGGAAATTATCGTTCACGACAAGTTGGCTCAGGGAGATCAACACGAACTTATAAGTGTTCGGAGCGCAAAGCACAACTGCCAGAATTCCAGACATTACGTGAACGGTGATGCTTTCTGTGTATCATCATAAAAGGGTCATTACTATTAGCAGACGCCTGCATGTTTCTGGTTTGCTTGAAGTAGGACTATTGCAGAGATTGACACCACAGAAACGTCTCCAAGGATTGTAATAGTGACACAAAAATTGAACATAGAACCCTGCGAAACGGTAGTAAGTCATGTTAAATGAAAGGTTTATTTTTTCTGTTAGTGGGGATGATAACCGCATCCGTTTGTGGACGCAACGTGAACATTGCTACGAAGGATGATTTGTTGTTACTCGTCACACATCCAGACAGTAATGTATAATGGTATGGGGTGTAAATTTTTACGATGCCCAATCACCGTTGGTCTTCCCATAGCCGCTTTAACGGCCTAAAGGTATGTTAATAAGGTCCTTCGACGGATGGAGTTTCCGCCTGTGAACTTCCTTCCCAGTCCTCTATCCCAATAAGACAACGTTTGCGTTCATACTATTGTCATCTAAAGAGGGAAGTTCTTGGGTTGAAGTCAGGAACATTGTTCCGTGCCAGCAGGATCACCAGGCTTGTAGCTCGTCAAAAACTAATGCGATACTATTATAATGACATCACCACTACCACAAAATTGGCAAGATGTATATACCAAAATTCAGGGATGAGTTCAGTGAAGACACTGTTAAAAGAGTCTACGACTGCATGTTACTATTTGCGGCATATTGCATTAGAAATAATGGCGACTGAACATTAGTTGAACGTTGTGATGATTTTGTATTGTAATCAATAAAAATTGTCATACTAAAGCTCAGTATTTATTCAAGTTGTGTTGTTGATGAGTAATAACTTTCATATATTATGTCAATTTGACTATTCTTTCAGGGGGCAACTTTTTTTACATTCTATGGCAGGTTTCGTATATGTTTAGAAGTACAATATCGGAGGTATGATGTATCTACATAATTCCGTTTATATCTAATTCATTGGAACTTCACTCAAAACGCAAAGAATCTCTTACCTTTTATATTAGCATAAAATAACCGAGTTTAAAATTTCAACTTACTTTTTTGTAGTATATGCAACCATAGCATTAACGATTAACACCCCCTCCTTTGTTCTCCAATTAAATAAGCTATAATTCTACCTCAAGCAATAACTATTTTAGGACTTCTTACGCTAGTATGAGAAATAACTAAATTTCCTTTTTAATTATCAAATATCGTAAATGAAAACGAATTCATGTTTTAAAAATTTAAAAAAAATCCCCTCTTATTGCTTTTTCCTCTATTTTTTTCAGGTGGTAAGTTTTTTCGCTATGCAAATCGTGCATGCTGTACATTTATAAATCTGACAGTTTCGAAAACATTCTAAATTTAAGTCGCATTCTTCCATCTTCCGCTAATCACAAGCAATGAGCAAGCACGCGGGGAAATCCGCGGGGCAAAATATTCAACGATAAGTAAGAAACCTTTTGAATCAAAAGTTCTTAAACTGAAAACCGCGGGTAAATGCTTCAGATGTCTAAGCATATTCTTTTTTGAGATTTCTCTTGTGGAATGTTTTACATAATGGATTCCGACTACTTCGAAGGAAAAACATTAAAAAAAAATACTTTAACCACGTTTTTTTTTTTTTTTTTTTTTTTTTTTTTTTTTCTGAAATGTAAAAATGCAATCCTTCGGAAAAATTTTCTTGAGGGTTTTTCAGTCGAAAAAAAAAATTTATCACACGTTTACATGAGATTTAAGAAAGAACGAGAAAATAGTTGCAAATTATTCCATTTTGGGGGAGAAATCCGAAGGGAAAGGAGTTTTTAGTTTCTTTGGGCATTTTATTCAAAACGTACTTCATTTCGTGTTTTCGTTTGAACTCTCTTGCTTTTAAAACTGATGACTGCGACTTTCTCAGACTTAAAACAATAAAAATATTCATCACTCTCGTGTTTTGTTGTATTTAAATTTGGCAGAAAACAAATGATAATGGTAGAGTGATATACTCGCGCGCGCGGTTTGTTTTCTGTGATGCTTAATGATTAAAAAAAAATTGAATCTTCTTTATTTTATTCCCAAGTTGTATTAATATAAACTAATAACTAGATAATTAAAAAAAAACCAATTTTTTTCTGAATAATAATAGAAAAATAGCTTAGTAGTAAGAAGTTTATGGTTTCGGAATATTACATTGAAATATATTTATAATAAAGAATATTTATAAATTTCATATTAGAAAAGCTTCGAAGGTATGGTATAGAAGTTAGAGGAGGTAGGTGATAAATCAGTAGCTATGTTTGTCATTTGAGAAAGCAGATTTGGATGTGCGTTACCAACGATTTAAAGCAAAATGTTTTATTGTCATTAGAATATATAGAGATTCGAGGCTTGACTTTTAAATAACGAGACTGATGCTGCAACTGAAGAAATACGCATGCGCCAAATGGGAACGACCGACAGTTGTTTAACGTAAAGCCTCTTTCGATTGCAGTTTCTCTAGTTTCTGTAAGCAAATCCGTATTACCCAAATCTTCGTTCGCTTAAGAGTTTTTCATTGTTTTTTTTCCCGGTAAAAGGATAACTGTAACAATGAGCAACGAATTATGAAATTTCACATGAAATTTGGAAAAAACGCTACTAAAATTTATAAATTATTGAAAGAAGTGTATGGCAATGAATATTTATCGCGTGCACGTATTTTTGAGAGGTCTAAGCGTTTTCAAGATGGCCCAGAAGACGTTGTAGGTGATTCACGCCCTGGTCACCCTACCAAATCAGAAACGGAGGACAATATTGAAAAAAATCGGTAATCTGTTAGGATCCGACCGTCGGTTAAGTATTCGTTGAGACTGTAGGAATTGGCAAATAATCCGAAAGGCAAATTTTTCCAAGACAATTCGCAGGCTCGCTCCTCATTGCCTATCAAAAGGTTTCTAGCCATGTACAGCATCTCAGTGTTGGACCATCCCTCTTATTCGCCGGATTTTGAGCCATGCGACTTCTGACTGTTTTCTAAGGTGAAATCTGCATTGAAAGGAACAGGATTTGAGCCCGTTGAAGCTGTGAAAGAGAAAGCGACACGCGTCATGTAGGAGGTGACAGATGATTTCCTGCACTGTTTCGAACAATGAAGGACTTGCATGGAGTGTTGTAGGGATATAGGAAAGAGTATATGTTGAAGGTGATAATAAGTATGTATGTGTGACATCAAAGTAAAATATTTTGGGGAAGCAGTCTCGATATTTAATAACCAAACTTTTTACATACTTTTTCTTTGTAGATGGTAGATATTCCTTTTCTTTATCTCTTGGTCAATACTCAGTAATTGATGAAAACTGTCATTAATTAACATAAATGTGCAAATACAGTAGAAACTCAAAAAACGTGTTTTTCTACTAAACTTACAAATAATTATTAGAATAAAACATAATAAAGAATTAAGAACTAAAGAGAAACAATGATTCACACGTAGTTCTTTTAAATTCAAAAGCTAAATATTTTCAATAACCGAGGCTTGAACTTTTTTTTTTATATTTCCTTAAATTCAAAAGTATATTACGTAACGCGCGTGAAGGGTTTACTGGATATAAGGAAACTTACTAATTAAGTTCCTATAACACTAATTATTTTATTATTTTTATGCTATTATAAACTTACCCATTGCGATACTATATCAATGTATTTATTCATGCCTTATTTGCTATTTATAATAAATAGAATATTAATATTTTAGGACAAAAATTTATTAATTATGTAATTTGTTTGAAGTATTTATTTATAATTTATGATAATAATAACCTTATATATTAATTCACATTCTTTTTTCGTGTTACAAACATTTTGTCTTTGTCATTCACATCCAATAATAAACGCTCTTTGATTTTCATCATCATATTTAATTTTTTCTAATAAACAATTAATTTAAGTTTTATTAAAATGAAAATGTGTTTGGTATTCTGTATTGACGTTATCGATTTCTCACTTTTTTTTACAAACATAAAAAACAATGGTAAACATTTAAAAAAAATTATATCAAATGCGTTTCAAGCAGTAGAATCTTTAATCCATAATACCCAGAATATCAATTAGGCTCTTAGTAAAACTTATGAACAAATTATTACTTGAATAATTCCATAAAAGGATTGAAATTATTTTGAAATACTTATGTTTAATTTGGTTCAGAGATATTGTTTAAATTTTATTAAATCCTATTGAATTAAGTGAGAGAGCTATGTAATTACTTAAATATTTTTCTTATTTTAGATGTTAATGTATTAAAATTTACAATATTGAGTAATGCTTATAATATCCTTTCTGATCGTGGATTAAGGTTTTGATTAATCCTCTTAAAAATTCATATATTTGTCAGAAAACCTAAATTTTACCTACAATAAATAAATTTTTTGAAGAAATTCTTTGGTGCATCTGAAATTAATATTAAATAATGCAACGGTTTCGAACTTTGTTTCAATGCAGAAACCTTCTAAACATGTTACATATTATGACTGTTATCTACAATTCAAAAAGAAACTAAAACAGCCGGTCAATAGGGGTCAATAAGGGGCGGTTTCGGTTATATTTTCGGAGAAAACTCTTTTACACTAAGCTCATTCATAGTGTTCTGATATTAGATTTTCAGATAATCGACTACGATTTTTTTAAATTCGAAACCTCCATCAAATTCCGTGTACCACAAAGTATTGCAGAAGAAAGCATGAAACGCAATTACTAAAAGAATAAACAAAAAAGGAAAATTTCTAGAGTTATGAAGGATTACATTTATTTACAACGAATTAAAAAAAAAATCAAAGGTATTTCTCTTCGAAACAAAATGGTGAAAATATGGAGGTCAATCAATTTAAATGTCGTTAAGTTTCAGTTTTAGAGTTTTTCTGTCACTGATAAATTTTGAACATTGAAAAAGCCCATGTTCAACATTTTCCTCGCTACCAAAGCTGAAATCACAGGAAGTCGTTGGACCCAAATTAAATCTGCTCTGATAACTTTTAAAGTTTCCATTTTCAAAAAGAATTTGGACAATTTTGTATATAGTAAAAATAAGGATGACATGGCAATCTCATTTTAACTGAAAAGAAAATTTCATGGTTAAGCCATGGCATTATATGAACTGATGTATTCTTGGTTTCACGTCGCTACCATACTTTCTCTTATGATCTTTTTCATAAAAGGACTTAAGAATATTAACTGTTATATAAATTTCAGGCTTGGAGGCAGTCGTTTCAAGAAAATAGGTTTGCTTGTTTCAAAAAACACTTTTTTATCCACAAAAAAATTTCACCAAATTTCTCTTTAAATTCCTTAATTTAATTTAATAAATCTAGTATTGTTGGGCCTTTTTTCAAGATTCTAAATCATAATCTTCATAAAAAAGGAAGTGGAATTTTATTTAAGAACTTTTTTGAAAAAAATATTGCTTCAAACACAGTAGTATACTTTAACTGAAAATTATAAATGTAGAAACATTTCTTTATATTAAATTAACGAATTTCACACGGAACCGTGAATTATTTTAGCGGAACATTAAGATTCCGTGGAACCCACAGCTGAAGATCAATTACCTAATTAATGAATTTTTGGAATAATCCACAAATTTTATGTTTGTTTAATTTTTCTATATTGCAACTTGCTGACCTTAATTTCTTAACATAGGCTAACAAGCTGTTGTCTTAAGAAAATGGCATCAAAAAATGTATGGGCATAAAATTAAGGAAACTTGGTGTAAGGTTCAAAAGATTGACATTATGATTATAAGAATTACATTTAGTTTGCTCAAGGTACGTTTACAATGGCAAAAAAATTTTTATTCAATATTTTATCGTCTGATTTTATTTTAATATCCGAGCAAAATATTGTTGTCTACTTTAATTTATCGTTTGCTGTTTTTGTAGTATTTCATTTAATTGATTTTTCTCCAGGATCGTATGTTTTTATGCTTTTTTTTGTTAACATTGGAAAGTTTTTGAATTTTAGAGTGTTTTGTTTGGGAAAATAAAAATCTTTTAGAAATTTGAAGAAGAAATTTTCTTCTCTTAATAATAATTCCTTTTGTGTCAACTTGTGATTCTGAAGTACGCTTACTTTACGCTTATTAATATTCATTTTAAATACTTCTACTTTTTCAAGAACTTAACAGGAAAAAAAAACCGTTAATATATGTTTAAACGAAATTAGCAAAGCCAATATCATCTTTTAATATACTTTTATTTTAAAACTCTTTTGCGTTAACCAAATCTAATCCGAACTTAAATTGAAAAAAAAAAGGTTAGATATTTGGTAATTTTCAAAACCTAGATGAGAATAATAATGGATGGATTTCGTTGTCGACATCTTCAGTGGAAGTCAATAATAAAGCTGAAATTACACCTTTCAGCTGTAGTAACATAAACGTCCCCTTAAACCTCTTTATTTTCCCAAATTATATTCCACGTTCCTTGTTGCTTTCCCAGGAGATAAGCAAAACGAAGCGGGCTCCAGGAAATTGAGCTGTTAGCGCTAAATGGTCCATCAATGTGGCAGCGAAATTTCATAATTACGCTGTGTTAAATGAAGAGGGGATACTTATGAAAAGGAAACGATACTTAACGAGCGCAGTTTTTGATGCTGAAGTTGACGCGTGTAAATATTCTATAAGATGAGGCACCGAAAAAAATTTATAACGACACAGAGCTATTTCCTTTTGTAACGTGCAAATGATGGCAATTTTATGAATCAGGAGTATAATAGTTGTTGTCATTTTTATATTTTGCGTTCAATTTTAAAGCACTTTGATATCTTATTTATGTAATGTTTGTGAAAGCGAAAACTGATTAGCAATATCTGTGCCTATTTTCCATGTTTTAATTCTTCGCTTAAGGATTCTATTTTACTGCGGGAATAAAACTTATAGCTTGTAAGACTTTTCGACATTCCATGCTTTTCAAATATTTATATTTCTATCCTTTTAGTTGTTAGAATATATGACTAGTACTTAATTATTTGTGTGTGTGTTCAGATTTATTATTAAAAAAAGTAATATAAAAGATCTAACTCTTAATATATTCTCATGATATGTCCATCTGCAATGCTACTTTTTGGAGTCATTTTCTTCGGTACTTTTCATTTTCCTGACTTTGTTCTATCCTTTTTTTATTTTTGCTGAATATTACGATATTTTTGCGAGTTTTCACTTTATGAATTTGCGATGTAGAGTATTTCCGTTTTTTAGATATTTCTATTTTTAAGAATCTACACGCCCACACAACTGAAAGACAATGGACATACATAAAATAAGATAAGGAATAAAGAAGAAAAAATACATCACTAAGAGTGAAAAAAATTCCATATCAAGGGAATAAACATACCAATACTCTATTGAATAAATTACGATGAATAAAATCTCATGTTTGGGACCTTAATACATAGTTAATAAAAAAAAACCCACAATAAATAGGAAAGCAAATAACGAATTTTAAAAAGGCTTTGGTTTTATAAAAAATGTACTTTTGATTTTTTTTCATTCTTCTTTATCCTGATTTGAATAAAGACTTAAAATATTTGTATAAATAAACAAACAACCTATTTTGACAAAGGTACTAATTACATTACAAAACTGTTAATGATGTAAATAAAGTATTTTTCTATCAATATTCCTTGAAGTTTGAATTTGTTAATCAAAGTGAACTGATAAACTCTATCATTTTTGATTAATTTACAACATATAATGTACTATCACTTATGCAAATTTACTTATGAAAATTTGAGTGCCTCTTGGAAAAAAAGTTTGGTTTGAAGCAAATTGAAAGTACCAGAAAGTGTCATATTTAATGATATTGTGTATTTTTAAACTGTACATACTTTTTTCATACCCATTTATTATAAAAATTTTAATATTAATTGAAATATATATAAGCACTTATATCATTTTTCTTGTAGCTTTCTTCATTACAATTTAGGCTTCATTACACAAAAATAAATTTTAACTCCCCTTTAGATGGGTTATAATTAAACTCGAATACATTTTCAACAGAAGACTTTTTCCAGAGGATTCGGTAACCTGTCTTGCAAAAACATTTAAAATGCAACAATAGGGCACTTAAGATTAGAAGCATCTGATGCAGAAACAAGCAAACAAAACCGAACGTTAACTTTTTTACAAGCAATTGAGGCGTCTCAAGCCTTTGCCACATCTTTTTGCCTGCCATTATCCATTTTAAACCCAGGATCACCTTCGAAAGGGGAAAAAATAAGTCTTGACAAGGTAATAGGTTTGTTGAAGAAAGCCTTTTCGTTCCTGGACGCAAGCATTTTCTGAAAAGGGGATGAAAAGAAAAATGTCAACGTTTAAGAGACATCTTAAGGAGGGCTCCTTTAAATGTGTTTACCTCGAGGAGGCGAAGTGCATCAAGATAAAACCGACTTTAAAGGGGTCTTCTTCTTATTGCGGTATAAAATTGTTCAAGTTTAAGATATACGATGTATTTGATTAGATCTGTAACTATTGTACCATTTGCATGATATGCATATCAGGAATACCGGACCATTTTGCAGAATCAAACATTTGAATCTATTTAGATTCAAATGTTTGAATCTATCTATTAGCATCTATAAATTTGAATCTATCTATTAGCATTTCATTTTGTTTTAGAAAAAAAAAAATGGCGCTTGTCGCGTGTTTGCATTTATTTCTAGTTATTCCATTTTCTGTGTTAACACTAGAATTACCGTATTTCTGTTATACCTAAAACTTCCGGAGTGGATCTAGGCTGACCCATGGACTTCAGTCATAATAATTTTTATGATAATACAGAGAGAAAAAAAGTGTTTCATGATTAGTACAATGATTTTTAATTAATTATTTATAAAATTTAGCTTCTAGAATATTTTATAATATGCAATTTAATTAATAGGAATTTATCATCAAAGAAAATTTAAATTTCTAATTTCAGGATAGAAACTTTAAACTTTTGGCAGGTGGTCTAAAATGAAATGTAAAAATATATTTTAAATAACATATAATTTAATTAATTTAAATCTCATAATGTTCCGACAGATTATATTATACTACTTTCTACTCGAAACATTTCACACCGAATGCTAAAGTATCTGTTTCTGTTTTTGCTGTGCATAATCCGTGAACAAATTTTGATCATTTTTTAATACACAGTATCAGTTTTAATGTTTTTGCATTACTTTATCCTGCAATATTTTCTTTTGTTTTAAACTTCTGAGGTAGTACATGGATGGATAACTTCTGGTTCTGTTGCAATGTATTTCTTTTTTAGCTCCTCCATTAATTTTGTAATATAGTTTCTTCTGCTCAGATTAGAACATGTTGTCTCTTTAAAAACTACTCATGCATTAATCCCAGCTAGATTTAAAATATTGAGAAAAAAAAACATGCATAAGCCAATGCCTGGATGCAGATTTCCGAGAATATTTTCTTTCCATCTGATATTCAACATCGACCCAAAATAATTTGGAATTGCAGAAATTTATTATTTCAAGAGTTTCTCCTCATTTTTGAGTAATTTTTAATGAAGAATGTAATATACTAAGAAAAAGTACATTTTTGTGTTTTTACATTGATGGGAAGTAAGAATTATGTGTCATGAAAGTTGATAAATACAATTTTTTTGGTTTTTTTCAAGGATTTCGAACTTCTTTTTTTTCTCTATTGATTGTTCTGATATAACTCAAACCATTTTCTTTTAGTATTTATACAAGTTTTAGAGATACAAAAAATGTAACATGTTATATTTCGTCCTGTTTTGAGATTAGGCTGTACTAACCTAAGTGCAACATTTTCACCATGACTTAGATCCTCTAATTTGGAATCATTTTTCATAAATATAGAAATGAGTTGTTTATGTACTTTGAGCTCAACTCTACAGCCAACCAAAATGTGATGCCAAATTGGTCAGATTTGCTTAACACATATTGCAAAACTCTACAGTGTCTTTGAAGGAAAACGCTGGCTATCTAGAGTAATATTTTCTCCCGGTTTGTAACACATAAGACAATTCTCTATGAATGTATTCCAAACGTCTGATATAAGTGTAATTGTATTTATCATCTTCGATCAATCTGATCTTGGAATTTCTTAGTCGAAACGGATATATTGCATGATTCTTTAGATTCTGTTCCGGCTCATAGTTGAAGAGAAGAAATTGTGGCCCGAGATCTTGATTAAAGGATAGTGATGGAAATCACCTTTGCTGCTAAAGCTCCTCAATCATACAATATTGCAGAAAAGGAATCCTGTTCATCGAATGAATGGCTCTAAGTTTCCTTATTTAGTTTTGAATTTGCTTCATTTTCTGTACATTTCTTTATGATATTTAAAATTTTATCATTTATGAAAAGTCTCCAGAAAGCCATAGGATTGCTATTAGCAATATTTCTTTTGGAGTGTGATGTAGGTCCCGTATTTTCATTCATAACGTTTTGAAACGGTCTTTGACCAGAAGAAAATTTACGCTACTTATATATTTTTCATATAGTTCCATCTTTCGTTTCTTTCAATTCATTTTGAAGGAGTGATTGCTCTCCTTTATTTTTCATTTTTTTTCTAAACACTTTTACAATTCTTCGTTATTTTATGAATTCTTGAACCTCCTTTTCGTAGAATATTTTCATTCAGCTCGCTGTTACTTGAACTGGGTTCGGACGGTGAAATTATATGAATATTTTCCACAATAGTTCTTTCGTTGCTTATAACAAAATTTTCATCACCAGCAAATGTATTTTCTCGTCGCAAGAATCATTTTCTGAAAGTTCATTTTGCAATTTCAAAGCTTCTTTTTTCGTATGAACTCTTCTACTGGATATCAACACTAAACGTTTGCAGAACTGGAATGCCACTAATTTATTTTCCTTTCATTCAGTTTACAACGAGGAAAATATAATTTTAATTTAGTTTCTAGCGTATAACAGAGATAAAAACATTCTGCAACATTCTTAGTTTCTAGTGTATATAAGAGGAACGAACGTGATACAATAGCTTCCAATCAAAAAAGCTCGTACATCTGCCAAACAGGTGCATGATGTGTGGACACGCCCCCTTCTCATTCTCACCCTTTTGCAAAAGTAGATACAATATATCTTCTTTTTCAATTCTTTTGTAACTGAAAAATGTAGAATTGAAATCCTAGTTGAAACAAAAGAAAAAGCTAGGACCTTGTTTGGGTCAGCTATATATTTTAATTTTAAACTTTATAGAACCCATAGTAGTTCTAGGTATACAGGCATATAAATCAAAAAACATTCCTTAGAATTCAACTAAATTCGTTTTAAGATACTAGACTGAACATTTAGGAAAAGTCAAAAAAAAAATCGAAAGCTGAATTTAGAAATACAACTATGAAACGAGCAAAAACTCACGCCTTGTGTCACAGATGAACTGCCTTGGTAATTCTAGTGTTAAAGGGTTAAGAGTTAAGAACTCCTAATTGATGACAACAGTTAACGTGAAAATAACTTGAGTAATGCATAATATAAATGTAAATATTGATACCAGATGTGGTTTCGAATCTGGTGTAAAAAAGATCAACTGAATTTTTTCTGGCCTCAACTATTTTTCCTATTTTTAACTGCTTACTTCTTCGTTCGAGCAGTCCATAATTTTCAGTTTAAATTTATTGTTTACTATCACTTTTGTATTTTTAAAGTTTTGTTACATCTTCTGGCAATAGTGATCAGCGTTTCAAAGCTTGTAGTTAGTCGCTATATAGAAAGAAAAGTGTAGTTGTGTTAAAGATGGTGTGGATTAAAATTCTGTGGATCCAAATATTAATTTTTTTTCGTGTGAAACACAAAAGTGTTGCTTCAAATTATATAATAATGAAGCAGAACCTACTAATATATTAGTGAATATGTTACCGGCAAAGTTTAAAATCTGGCATTCTATAGAATGCTAAGGTATTCTATATAATGCCTAAAACTAGCCGGCAATGTATGAAACGATTTATATTTCACACATTTCCTAGGCATTCTATTGAATGCCAAATCAGAAATCGACAAAGTATAAAATATATCTCCGATTCATTTCGAATATCACGTAGACAAGTCACGTGACTTTTAACCCACGCCTCAAGCTCAGAATTTGTCAATTGTACTTTGCGGTTTGTACGGGAGTGTCAAAATACGCAATTTTACTTAAATTTGTTCATCAAAAATTATTTTTTTACTCTGCTGCATGAAAATGAAGGAGCGACCTGTAGTATTAGAAAAGGAGTCATGGTCTATAGACATGAAACAACGATTCGACGATGAACTCTGCAAAATGAGAGCTAACGCTGCAAAAAATAGCGTTTCCTTAACCGAAACTACTTACCAGAAGTTAATAAGTGATGTACAAAAAGCCAAACTGATTACTAAGAAGGAACTCAAGGACTATTGTCTGCTGAATCACTACGATGTGATGATTGTGGAAAACAAAAGTAAATTCATTTATCTTGTTAAAGAAGAAGTCAGTAGTGGTACAGTATTTCGTCACGGACACTGAATTATTTCACGTACTTCATGAAGCTCATTTGTCTATTGGACACGGGGGATGGGATAGAATGTTGAAAGAACTTTCAACCAAATACAAAAACATTATGCACGTCATGATATTGAACTGTACATCCACCTTTGTGAACCTTGACAGAAAAAACAGGAAGGTATTAAAAAAGACATTGTTGTGAAACCTATGGTTATTTCTGAACTTAATTTCCGTTGTCAGGTAGATCTTATTGACTTTCTGTCTCAGCCATACAGAGAATACAAATTTATTATGGTGCACCAATATCATTTCACAAAATCTGTGATTCTCAAATTTCTAACGTCAAAAAGAGCTGAAGAAGCAGCCTACAACCAAGTGGACATACTCGCGTTGCTTGGAGCGCTATTTATAACACAGTCTGACAATGGTAGGGAATTTGCCAATAATATGGTGACCAGCTAGAGGGAGTTTTGGTCAGCCCTGAAGATCGTCCAGGGGAAGCCTCGGCATTCACAAAGCCAGGGTAGTGTCGAAAAAGCTAATCAAGATATCGAAAATATGCTTTGTACTTGGATGTAAGGTAATAAATCTGACAGCTAGAGTAAAGGACTGAGTTTCGTACAATTTATGAAAAACAGAGCTTATCATTCTGGGATCAAAAGAACACCATACGAAGCTCTTTTTGGTTTCAAACCTAAATT
The DNA here is from genome assembly GCA_019974015.1 of Nephila pilipes. Taxonomy (NCBI): domain Eukaryota; kingdom Metazoa; phylum Arthropoda; class Arachnida; order Araneae; family Nephilidae; genus Nephila; species Nephila pilipes. Next base: position 598,384 of record BMAW01113653.1, read on the forward strand.
AGGGCTTACAACGTCTTTTCTACCCGAAGATGTTTTAAAAGACATAAATACAGAGGAGCAGCTAGAAAAAGTAATTGAAAGTGTCCAAACAACGTAAAAAGGCGAAACTAATCAGATTATGCAAGAAAAAGAGCCTGTTTCGAAAAATATGCATAAGATTATAGTCGATAATGGACTAAACCAACACGATGAAGGCATGCTTACCGAAGAGATTTTAGTTTCGGATACCTGTTGTGTGTGTTTAAAGGAAACGAGTGATGCACTTGCATACAAAATGTGTCGTCAAAAAATTCATACCTTCTGTGATCATGCTGATAAAGGTGATGAAATGGATATTTTGTGCAATATTTGTTTCCAAACTGAAAATGCTATCGAAATAAAATGAACTCTAAAATCAATCTCGAAATACAAGCCAAAAAATGAAAATGAATTCGGAAAAAAAATTTCCAACTGCTTCTTAGGGAGCTACTGTGAGCGTTCCTATTCTTGACGTCGACAAAGGGCGAGGTAATTCGCGCAATACATTGGCAGCTGTAATGAGTGTCACAGAGGAAGGTTTCTATCGACTTGGAACTTCTGAAGGAATTTTAAAACAAGTATATGCGAGATCACAGTTCACTTTATGCCATAAGGACTTGCTTAGAACTGAAGATATTCCTGATCACGAAATTCCTCTCCGGTCAGTTACAAATGCTCAGTCCAGTGGCAGTGGCCAAGGATTCGTCAAATGTACGTGTAAAACAAAGTGCCAAAATATGAAATGTCTTTGCGTGAAAAATGTAATGAAATGTAATTCAAAATGTCATTCAAGCCTGCCATGTTGCAGTAAGTAGGTTTTTTTCTTATTTCTTATATGAAAATATTGTTTCCCTTAATAAGAAAGGCATAAATTATGTTTGTACAACTTTCATTTTTCTTTACGCATTTTGAATAATTTTTTTTAATGGCACTCTCATTATTTTTTCAGAATAACATTTTATTTTTGAGAAATGCACATCATTTACATAATAACCTCATCAGAACTTTTTTTTCATACTTTGCCTAAATAGCATTTGTCATTCTATAGAATGCCTAGGTATCTATGCCTGGTATGCAATGCCTGGGGAAAGTATGTAATACTTCTCATATTTCATACCTTGTCTAAAAAAGTCCGGCATTATATACAATTATTATTATCCGGCATTATTAGAGATATTCATTTTATATGACGTAATAAACAAAGTTTTGAATTTCTTTTCTATCTTATATTTTTCATTGAAATAAAATTATATTAATTACATTTGTAATAGCTTCGTGGGGATTGAATAATCATCAGTAGCCTTTCCACCTACTTAGATACTACTAATCTATCCTGGAATAGCAATGAGCTACGTCAATCAGAACATTTCAGAAGAGAACATAAGCTTCATTGAGGAAACATCCCATGTTCCACCTGTCACGGCCTCACTGCAAATTTACTCAGTGTCTCTGGACAATATCACGTTGGGTGCCAATAACATTCCATCCAGGAACGTTAGGGTGTGTTAATGGCGGAATGAATTAGCTTCTCCTAATTGGTGTTATATAAAGAGGGTCGTCTTAGTCAGTTCCCTGCATCTAACGTGGAATGTCAGTACGTGTGTCAATTCTCTGTTGATTTAGAGAATAAAATGGTATCGTGAATAAGTAATTTTCGAGTGCTTGAAAGAAAAGATGCTTGAAACTTATCAATAAACGATAATTACATTAGGAAAGATACATTTCTTAAATCAAAGGTTATGTATTGGTTTTCAAAAAATAGAATTTTATTAATCATTTTGTGAATACTGTGTACCATGTTGAATAAAAGATGAGAATTTTAAAATCAATGAAACTCACATAATTAAGTTACTTGCAGGAAAAATTGATATTAGATATTTAAAATAAAAGAACCTTAAAATCTTTGATTCTTCAGAATTCTCAAAATGCATATTAGAAAATAAATCGATAGGGATAATCAATATAAAAGACACACACATGATTTCTTGGTATAATAGTTTTTAATGGCGTTGTTAAAATTTGTAACAACTGGTTTTTGATCCCACTTTTTTTTTTATAATTTTTATGAACGAATCAAGTAGTTTGGTGGTAGTTTTTGTGTCAACAAGTGTCATACTGGATTTTTAGATTAAGAAGACCAAATTGGTTTTAGGTAGATAAGAACTTTTCAAATTTGCATTATATAACTCAAGGAACCAAGCAGACGTATATTGCACAACATACACCGATATCACAAAGCAATTGCCTCTCTCTCATGTTAAACTGATAAATGTATAATTTGAACTATTTAATGATTCTTTATTGTGCCAAGTCTGAATTACATATTTCTTAAAATATTTAGTTTTGTTAACTTCTTATTAAATTTTATATATATATATATATATATATATATATATATATATATTAGGTCTACCGGAAAGTTCTTCCTCTTTCTACATTAAATTCAAAAAGATAAATTTTTCTCAGTTTTCATTTTTAATCAATGATGTAATCCGCTTCATTATCAACAAACCTTTTTCCATCTAGTGAGCACATTTTCAATACCGAATCTATAAAAATCAATTGGTTTCTGAGCAAAATATCTGGAGATAATATTTTGAACAACAATTATTTTCAAATTTATTGCAACTTAGAAATTTTTGCAGTGATTGGATTGGAATAAATGAAAATTAGATGACGTAAAATCGGGTGAGTTTGGTGGGTGAGGCAATACTTTCCATCTCAGTTTATTAACTTTATCCAAGGTACGTCTTGATCAGTGAGATCTTGCATTATCGTTTTCTAGAATGACACCTTTTTGGCAATTTTCAATTAAAGATTGATTTAATCGATTTAGATGTTCTCAGTAAAGGTCTACATCCACAGTTTGTCCAAGTTTCAGCACTTTAAAATGAACGACTACTTGAACACTCCACTAAACTCAGAAAAGCGCCTCAGCTGTACTTCTTGGCGATTCATTTGGAGAGAGCTACTACCTTTTGCATTTTGGATTATCATAGAAGACCCATTTGTCATTTACAATGATTAAGCGATCAAAAAATTCATCTGTATTGTTCCGTTGAAGCAATAAGCTACATGTAGTGGATGGTGTTGAAACTAACGATAGAGGGCGCTAGGCGCCAAATGTGAAAAAGAAAAAAAAAGAGTTATGTTTTTAGTTCTGAGTAAGTGAGAGAGAAGAAAGATGTTGAAAGCGAACTATGTTAGTGAATTTGTTATGCCTGCGAATTAGGATATTTACTTATAGTTAATGTTTGTTGTGCTGTGACATCCTAAAGTTAATTAAAAGTAATTGATGTCAATAGAGTGATTTCCTTGACTCTGTGTGGATTTATTCGAAATGAAACATCTCAACCTGATTGACCACCGTCTGACAGGTAGGAACTTTTGATTTATTCTTTGAATGCGAACTGCAGTTTAAACAGATGGGTTAGCTTTGTTTTCTTCGGATAGATCATGCGATACCCAAACACCTGCTCTTCGTACTTAACCAATCTGCGGCATAAGTTCCTGGATATTCAACGAAGATTGGGTTAGAGGAATTGACTGCTCCTCGATTGTCTGACACGGGTTGGCTTCCACCTCCTGCCCTTAACAAGTAATTGTCTAAAGTTGTTGGGTTTCCTGATCAGTACGAGTCGGAAA
>BMAW01113653.1:602295-616919 GCA_019974015.1 Nephila pilipes
AGATAAGTCAGACGATTTTGAAGTACACAATGGGCTGATAAATGACTAATGAATATCCACAGAAACGGTCAGAACTTTCCGGTAGACCTAATATATATATATATATATATATATATATATATATATATATATATATATATATATATATATATATATGCTTTATTTAAAAATTTATACCAGAAATGCAAATTTAAACAATGAAGTAATAAATCATACCACATTAAAATGGAGTTCAAGTAATAAATTCTCCCTTAATAGCATTGAATGTCACGTAATCCGCTTCCGAATATTCAAAAGTGTTATAAGAAGAAAAAAGGGTGGAGCATCAATTTTACCTGATACATTAATTATTTGTGCAATGGCGTTATTTTAAATTAATGCTTTGAAATCGTCTCTACTATTTATTAGTACCCTTAAGCTGAAATTTCAATTTCAGTATAGCCTTCGGTAAATTAATGAGGTACTAAGTCAATCCACTATGCAATGAAACAAAAGCTACCATAACAATTTTTTTCGTTAGTAGCAGTACTAATTATAGTATTTTGAAATAACTGTATGCCATAAAACCATACATATCATTACATTGCCAACCTTTTAAAATTTTCTGTCTCTTACCATTTATAAATTTTTTACGCATGTGATTTCTCATTTGTAACGACCCATTAATTCCATTAGCGTGTACGAACTATTGACTACATCTATTTCTGGATGGAAAAAAAAAAGTTACGACGTTTGATCTCGATTCTTCAAATGTTTTGCTTTTTCTCAAAATAAATGGGTCCTTATCAAACGTGCAGAGAGCAATTAATGTTATCTGTTAAGTATAAAAATCAGATCATGGCATTTAAAAAAGTATAAAATGTCTTTGAGTTAATGTAAAAGAACAATTAGATGAAAACTGAATATCCGATCTCCAAGGAAAAAGGTAAGAATGAATAGATACATAATGGCACTTTGAAAAAAGATGACTTCTCTATTTTAATCACGAAAGACGTAATGGAATTACGTGTTCCATTTGCGTAATGAAGGTAAAAGTTTAAGCAATTTATAATATTTTGCTGAAAAATGTTTTAAACTAATATTTAACTGGTAATGAAGGAACTTTTTTCCTTCAATAACTTGAAAGTTTTATCGTTCAGCATTATATTTTTAACTTATTTTGTGTATTCAGTTGCATCATTTATATGTTAATTAACAGAAATTAAGGTAGCATCTACAACTGAAAATAATAGAAGTTGGTAACTAAGTTAAGGATAAGTATCGTTAAAAATTGTTGCGATATAATGGGATTCTTTGAATTTATGAATTTATCCAACAAAATTAACATAATTATAATTAAAATGTAAATTAAATTTATAATTACATAGCTGTGGTACTTAATTTTAGTTTTATTTAAAATATTGAAAAATGTTTCTGATTTTTAAATGGACAAATTGAAAACAAAGTTTTATCAGAAATTTACACTTCGTGAACATTTATAATATATTTTTAGGTTTTTGCAATTTGTGAATATATATAGGTTTCTCAATTAGAGATAAAGTATGAAATGAAGAAATATAAATGGAAAAAAAACTAAACTTTTGACTTAAATATTTTTAAAATTCCTTTATACTATTACGTTAAAAGGAGAAGAAAAACTTGATTAAATTATTTACTTTGAAAGACCTTAAAAGTGAGAATGATTTTAGTTTTTATGATTATAAAACCAGATAACAGTATGGGCTTTTCAATTTTTTACATTAAATTTATTTCAAGTATACATAAATGGTTTTTACTCGAATTTTTAATTTATAAATTTAATATTATCTTGTCGAAAAAAAATTCAAATCCGAATTATTTTGAAATCCCCTCTCCCCAATTTTTTCATGCTTGAAAAAAAAATCATGTTTTCATTTCAAGCAAGTAATCTTTTCTTTGATTAACTTCAACAACCAATTAAACTAAGCATAGAAACTTTGGAAATAGATTTTTCGGTCTATAAGGTAGATACAGCTAATGTATAAGAATAAGTTTTCCGAACTAAATTAATGGGATATTATAAAAGTAGATTTTATAACCTTATAAGTTTAAAATCTTTTTAAATCTCTCTTTTATAAACAATATTCACCTTAAAATATTCGTGTTTTCGATTAATTTAAAGTTATCATATTTATGAAATAGAAATCTGATACTTATTAATGCTTAATAATACGCATTTTGAAGCTGTTTTTGTTATTTATATACTAGAATTCGTATAATGTTGATATTCGTATAATGTTCGTTAAACATCATACACCATTTTTGTTTCTTTAGCTAAAATGTTCGTGACGGAATCCAATTGTGGTACTTTATAATGGAAACAATATTTTATTGATGAAGTTTGAATTGCAAAGGATAAAAAATTACTATACCACGACATATCCTGTTTTAATTCATTATATTATAAAGTCGTCTGCTTTTGCTTTGAAGCTAAAATGGATATTTTATTTTATTTTTGAGTTCTAGAAAAATAAATGGATCCAAAAATAATCATTTTACGTATAAAAATTGTCATGCTACATCGAATTTTGAATGTTCTGTATTACTCAAAACTTTTTGAATGGTTGAGTGAATCAAAAAGAGAACGAAATGAAAGAAATGAGTTTTTCGCTTTGAATTTCACAGCGTCTTTGTGACGCCTGCACTTCATTAACCAGCTCTTACGCCATATCTCAATCTAACATATTAGTCAAAAACTACTAAACTCCAATTGAAAACACGCAAAAACAAAACAGAACTCTTTATTTATTATCCCTCTAGATTATTTATTGTTGTTCTCTCCAGAATCCAAATCGAAATCACAATCCTTATTTATGATTTAAGGGGGTCACTTCACGCAGCCTTTTCCCTATCTCCATAATGTTAAAAATGACCAATTTTAAGGAACATTTTTAAAAAATTGACTGGTTGTAGAGTTACCAAATTTTTTGTGTTCATTTATTGAATAGTTGTTATTATTTTAATGAGAGCTTTTTTTGAAATTTTGATTAGTTTTTTTTTAAAAAAATTATTATGTGTTTTTAGACGTGAAAAGTTAAAAAACAAAGAAAATTTGTGTACATTTCAACCTCTAAAAATTTTTTGAAAACTTTTTTTGACAAAAGCTCTCATTAAAATATTTCTTTATGTACTAGTAATACATGCACCAAATTTCAAAGCTATAAGATGAGTAGGTTTTTTAAAAATGTTCCTTTTGTATTGAAATTTACAGTTTTGAGATAATGCAATTTAAAGTACAAACTTACCATTCACTAATAGATATCAATACCAAAGCTTGAATTGCTCAGATCATCTGCTAGATCATCTTCTTGTCTACATTTTAATAGTCTGTTTTTAATTCTAGCTTTATTGGTTCTTTGTAAAACTGCCTTTTTTGCTTTCTTTATGTGAACACGATCTGCTTCTTGTAATGCTCGACATGCTTATTAAATGTTCAACCTGGTATAAAATCCAGGTTGAACAATTAATAAACTTAAAACTTATAATTTTGTAATGAATACTTGATTAAATAGAGATATTGTCTCATACTTTCCAGTTTTTAAAGTTCCTAATTCCATATACAATTATTGGGACTATGTACCAGATGATGCTATTTAAATTTTGAATTTTGTCACGTAGGCATCTAGAAAGTAGTTCAGGACTTGAAAAATCTCTAACTATTGTTTAATACAATTTATAATAATATCAGGTATGTTATGTTTGTGTTTGTATTGTTTTCCTTTAATTATGGACCTATTATATGCACACCACTTGTCGTCACCAGTGGGGCAAAGACTGAAATACTGAGTATATCGCAGCTTGTGCAATGACTCTGAGTGATTGAAGATCCAGAGTGCCCCTTCAACTTCCAGTTCTCCACTATTTCCAAAGTAATTTGCGAAATACTTCTCTCTGTGTGCATTTCCATTCCTCAAATTGCACGAATATCTAGAAACTACTTCGGCATCAACAATCTTTCCAGTTTCGACACTAACTGTTGTCACGACACCATTTAGTGAAACAAGCCCTCCTTTTGCCAGGTGTCATCAATAGCCCCAGGTACATTTGGACTTCCATCATTTTTAAATATTTCGTTAGAAGCTATTGCCATAGAAGCTTTTGTGACTTCCTCTGTCGCATCATTTAATGTGTGGGATAACTCATAAAAGCGTTTAGTAATGGGAGGAAAATTCATCACTCCGCAGAACCATTTCGCAGCAGCATACCCTTTGCCAATTGATCTCATAGCATATGAAAGTCTCGTATTAACTTCATGTACATTAGTATATCCTTTATTAGTTAAACTCTGAGTGACTCTAATATTAAGGACTGGTTGTTCGGAACCACAACTGTCACAACATATAAATAGTTCTGTAGCCAAACCTTAGATTTGACGACCAAGATTAATATGAATACCATGTTTTTTACATTTTATGCATAACACACATACTTTTAAGCAATAAGAAAACAGAGGAATGTCAATTATTTCCTTAAATTGATCAGAAGAATTTAAAAAAAGCTTCATACTCTCCAGCATACTTACATAAAGTTGATACTTACCATACCAGCATACTTACCATATTTTATTTTTAAGCTTATATAACTTCAAAAGAAGTTTTATTTAATAAAAAAAAAATCTCTCTCAAACTTCTATTTCTTAAATGTTTGAGCATTAAACCGAGACATAATGAAAAATATAAATGAAAAAAGTTTTCAAAAAGAACAAATTGTCTACATTAGGCGAGTCTAAAATAGCACGTTGCATTCGATAACAAACGTTGAAATGTAAACAAACTGCTATTACTATTCACTTCAATTCTTTCCTCAACAAGTTGCTGATCGACCAAAATTGTTTTCGTGAATTTAAAATAATTTGATAAGGCTGGAAAGAAGCATGTATAATATGTTTTGGTTTAAAAGTGGGCGTGGCAATCAGCTGTTTTGTATCTTGACACATGTAAACAACTTTTTAAAAAAATATTTAAAATACTTCTAATTTACCTAAAACAAAAATTTAAATTGCATTTGACGCAGAAAGATTTGTAGTTACTTTTTCAAAAAAAAATTGAAAAATCGATTTTTTTGACCGATTTGCGTGAAGTGACCCCTTAAATAAGAAATATGTCTTTATCGTTCAATCGTTCTTAATTCTATAACTCTTCTTAACAGTAACTTCGTAGCTTAGTATTTGCAATGGAAATCTCTTCAATCCAGCAAACTAGTAGAATAATTTCAATCAGAATAACAATTCTCTGACAGCTAGTCATTATTCTCAATCTCCCTTAATTTTCCAATATATAACCCTGTTTCCTTTATGTACCATTACATCACAATTACATCTCTTCTATCTTCAGTTAATTTACCTAATCACGTTTCATTTTGTTTGGGGAAAAATTGTAATTTTACGTAATTCGAACTGATAAAATTACTCGGGGTTAGTGAAGAGAAAATTATGAATAGTCTAATGTCATAATTTTTTTAAAATTTTGATTCTTAAAAAATTCTCAATTCTTTAAGAGAACTAATTATATTCTGTGATAATTATACTAACCACCGATCATATAATATAGTGACGTTTTTACGATATTGTTGTTGTTGGATGTTGATAGAATGATATCAATATGAGTTAGTATATTTATATTAGTACGGATATATCAATATGAGTTAATTAGCTAGCATTACAAACACTTTTGGCACGTTTGTTAAATCTTCCTGCTTTCCTTCATTCTAAGATGAACGGAACAATTTTTCTCATCAAAAATTATACTCACAAGAAAGTATTGTGAAATCTTAGACAAGAATTTCCAATACCAAATTCTAGCAGAACTCTTGCAATATTATAATTGTAATTATAATTTCTTTAGCCTAAGAATTTTGAATTAAAAGAGTAAAATACAACGATGTTTTTGTAAAAAAACAGTTAATTCTCATGGATCGTGTCTTTGGGCTATTTGCGATTTTCTCTTTACTAACCTCGAGGATTTCATAATAAATTGAATTGCATAAAATTACAGTCTATTCCTAATCAAGTTTAAAGGTTATAGTTAAACTAGATGAAGATAAGAAGTTTCATTGAATTGAATTAGAGATAGTGATATATAAGCGAAGTAGAATTGAAAGGAAATGGAGATAAAGGATAACAACTAGTAGATAGGTATATGTAAAGAAGATTGAATCATCGTAATTAATCGTTTGGGTTGAAGCGACTTCTAGTTAAAGTCCCAAGAAACAAATAGGCTGTTATTGAGAAGTGTTTAAATCAGAATGAGTGAATTGCTTAGCTAAGACTTTATTAATTGATCATAATATGGAATTGACGCGCTAAGTGGGATCCGAGAGCGAGCGACCATTTATATTCTTCAGTAATTTATAAAGTAATTTGTCGTACTCTTTTGTATCTTCAAACGGAATCATAAACTTATTGACTATTTAATTTAATGGAAACATGGTGGTAGTGGTACATAGTAGAAGAATGACGTCTCAAGATTATGAGTTATAATTTTTATCAATGGTGATCATAACAGAAATGAAAGGAGAATTTTCTACTAAAATAAGAATCTAGAATGAGAATGTATGAGATTTTCAAAGCTTCTAGAAGGAGATCTTGAAATCTGGTTATACTATGCTAAATATGAGTATCTATGATCTAAATGGCAGGTATGGAAAAAAAAGTTGAAAAGGGGTTTTCAGAAGAAGGACCGAAAAAAAGTGAAGGTTTGGTTGGATATTTCAGATGCTCGTCACCCGTGTTTACCAAAGACATCAAAACCCCATGGGAAAGAAAAAAAATCACTAAAGAACCTCCAGGTCATGATTCCTATTTTTATTTAATGAAGGTTAGCATTTGAGGGGAATAATAAGTTAAAAGTTGATTTTAAAAGTCCCTTGTAATTAATATAAAGTTAACTTTATATTAATTGTGAATGTTTGTGAATGTTTTAACCTATGCACGTCTTTGGGATTTATTTGTGCTTTAAGTACTATACGAAGTTTTTAATAAGAGTAGCAGATACTGGTAAATTAATGAACTATTTTAATTTAAGAAATATGCTTCTAATAAAAAGAACTGATTGTGGTAAATATTGAAAAGAAGTGTTTATTTACTAGAGTTAAATTTATTACTTTAATACTTAAATTATTTTTTTTGTTTAGCGAGCTTAACTACTATCTTTAGATAAATCTTTAGTATTCAAAATAGTACACTGTATCGTTTGTAAATAAATAATTAATCATTGATTTCAATTAATAAACATATGCTGTAATATTAATTTAATCTGTACGAATTACAAATAGCCAATAAGTAAGTTAAATTTGTGTTTATTAAATATTAATTGAGGGTTCATTACAGAGAGTCAGTGATTAATAATTAATTTCACAAAACTCCGCAATAACACAATAAATAATATCATTGTTCGCAGATACTTTCGAAACTTTCATTAGTAATAGTAATCAGATTAAACAGCTATTTTCTGAAATAGAGAAATGGCTATTGAAAACAATTTCTACTTTTCCTTTTCTTGATTCATAAGATTTTACCGGAAATGACATAAATAATAATTATTAAAATTATTATTGCCTAGCATTCATTTCACAAATTAAAACTTTTATTACTGGCAAATGTATTTAAATATAGTATCTGTTACAATAATAAAGGTAATAGAGTTATTAAATAGGTTATTCGGGTGAAGAGAATACGCATCAATGACGTTAATATGCTGAAAGAGTATAACAAGTTTGAAAATTGATTAAATAGTTTTAACTGCTAAGTTTATCTTCTGATTACAGTTTTCATTAAAATGTCAAAGGGATCAAATTTGTAGCTTTAGTGGTGACCCATAATATGTTTAATTAAGATTGTAGAATATAATTTTATCCCAAATGGATTAATGTTGAAATTTGAGTGCTTTACATTAATCTAAATGTTCATTAGCATTTAGATAGTAAAATATTTCCAGAAATTGTCATCAATGGCCTCACCGTTTCTAAGTCAAATTAATTAATTAGTCATAAGAGATTACTTATTAACAAAACAAATTAAACAAAAAAATATTTTCTATTTGATTGAATTATGTGATTAAAATAAATCATAAAATCTCATAAACTTATTAATTTGTATATGATGATGTTTCTATATTTAATCTGTCTTAAATGATTATAATCTGAAAGGTATTATTTCTCCAATAATTTTTTTGCATGATTTTCACACTGTATATAACGCCTGACTATTACCTAACTCTTCCGTCATCTTAAATTTCTGACTCAGACTTTAACTTAAATTCTAAGCCAGCGCGCGCGTACAGCACATGTAAACACACACACACTTAATATAAAGCAATGAAATTATTATTAAAAAACATAAAAATAAGAGAACTATTAAAATACAAAATCTCAACAAAAGGAATCATTTATGGATTTTTGTAAAATAGCCCTCCCCCAGTGCATCGTGTTGGGCAAAAGTGGGATTACTCCCGAATGCAATTTGAAATTGAAGAAAGAAACAAGAAAAAAAAATTAAAGACAATGAAAGGCAAGATATCTCAATTATAATTTTTTTTTTCAAAAACCAATATTTTCCAATCAAATAATCTTCATCTAAAACTTTCCAATTGAAACTATCTAAATAAAAATTAATTTTTTTTTCAAAACACTAAATCAGTGCAATTAAATCTTTTTATTTAAATATTAAAGACTTTAAAAACAATAACACACCCAAATCCTTTTCCAAGAAGACACACACACACACACACACATATTATAACGGCATGGAATTATCCTCTCATCTTAAAGTTAATCGCAAGATCTAAATTCCATTTAAGTTCAAGCACACACCAATTGATTTAACTAGTCTGTTATATCCAAAATATCTTTATTTACACCTCAAATGAGAGGGATCTCTCCACAATTAATATCCTTTCCGCGAGTATGAACAACTTCAATAATCTATCAAATAATACTCTTACCAAAATAGGATGCGAGTACCTCTTGCAATTGCTCCGATAGCCTTTAGTCCCAATCTCATTTAATATGATATACACGCTAGAATACTTACAAGTACATCATTCTAACATTCTTCTTTTTACCGTATAATTAATTCTTTCTTTTTTCAATTTTCTATTTTCCTATTTTTTCTGTCTTCCCTCTTTTTATCTTTCTCACTACACGTCAATTTAATTCAAGAATTTTGCTTTGCGTAATTGGAAGTTGAGCTGTTTGAATCAAGTAGCATTATTAAAATGTTCACTAGATCAGTTGTAGGGAAGTAAACTTTCTGCCTTAACAATTTATCCTTCAGTTCATGGTCTATCAATATGCTTATTAACCAGTTTTACGTAAATATTAAGTACCAAGTTTACCAAGATACTCGAATATTAAAGATGATAATGTAGTTACTGATAAATGATACTCAGCATCCACATGGCAGATCGGATCTTTGTTCCAAGAATATGAGATTAGATTTACACACGCGCATATATATATTCCTTGCACTATTCATTTCCATCTCACTCTTGCTTCCTTTTACTAATTTTGGTATACCTCATATCCGCTTTTATTGTTATTTTATTTCAATTCTTTAGTTTGATTAATTTAAGTCAGATCGTGGCCCATTTGATCAGGTCGAGTTTTTATTGTTTTGTAATTTAAATTATAAAGTAATTTATAAAGGAATGCGAATAGCTCACTGTTACATAGTTTGCAAATTTCTGAAGCGCTTAGATAGACATGAGAATAAAGGCTAGAGATTGAAAGGAGGGCGAAATTAGACGATGCTTCTCCGATTCCTTCTACTGTTGCTCTAATTTTTCAAGAAAAGTGTGTTTTGTGTAGAAGACCAGCGGATAGTTAGAAAAAACGGAATGGCTGAAAAGGGGAATTATATTGCTGTTGATTATTAAAGACGATGGAGAGGATGTAAGATTGGGCTTTGAGTTAGAAGTTTAGGAATGCTTTCTATCGTTATTATAGAATATATATGTAAAATCGCCTTTTAAAAACTAGAGAGTGGCGGAGAAATTGAAATTCACACTATAAGTGGACGTTTCCTTTTATCAGGAGTTCACTATAAAAAATAAAATAATATTTGTTAAATAGGAGTTCAGTTGGGACTAATGAAAAAGTTCACTACAACCAAGAGTTCTCAATATGCTTGGTTCATTATAGCAAAGTTTGACTGTAGTTCCTTTTTAAATCCTTGACAATGCACTAATTATTATCAATGTCAACAACAGGTTTCTGTCGAGTGTTAAATTCTATCTCTGCTGCCGCTAATAACAAGCTGTGTAGTGGAATTGTACGCGTTAAATCTGTCGAGGTTTCAACTCTTCCCGTTAGAGGGGCAGAGAAGTTTTAAGAGGTATATGCCACTCAGTTGTTGTCCTTGTCACTTGACTGAGATTCAAAATTACGAACTTCGTCGCCAATATCATTGGCGTTATGTATTCGAATTTAATAAACAATCAAATAATCAAAAAAGAGCGAAGTATCATTAAGAATCTTCACAAAATTAATGCTTATCCTCTGTCATTTTCTGTTCTACAGGTGTCCGGTGAGTGCCGTCAAGCTGGGTGAACGCAGGCCATCGATGGGGGATGAGAGTGAGTGCCACTATCGGCTGGTTAGCCTGGGTGGCGCCGCAGTGGGCAAGAGCTCCATCCTCAAGAGGTTCCTTTTTGGAACCTACTGCGACAGACACAGGCCCACCGTTGAAGATCTCTACAGCAGAGAGTTTGACATAGGTAAGATTCCTTCTCTTCCTTAAAAATCAATAACCCAAACATAACGCATAGGTGTATTATAAATACATGATTAGTATATTTGGTATACCTTAAATTACTAAGACTATTTACACAGAGAATGACATTAAATTGTATGTTGCTATGACCTTGCTCTATCCAATACTATAATTAATTGCTGTTAGAAGTTGAATTGAAAGTGCTGAATCAGTGCTAAAATGATTATATTCCCCCCACATTTATTTAGTTACTGACATATTTGAAGAACTTACTATCCGTACACCTTTGGAGAAATTTTTTAGAAATACATTGATATTTGCTATCAAAATATTTTTTAATGCTAAAATTTAACATAAAACTACGAAAAGCACATTTAATAATCTGCTTTTAATTCAAAAATATTTTGGAGTGGAAACATGGTGAAAATAGTACATAAATTGACTATCAGAATAACGCTCATAACTAAAAAGTAAACAAAAATATCATTATTCTGTAAATTTTATCTTATTCATCATAATATTTTTTGGGACTGGTATTACTTTCATGATGGAAATCAAATTACTACAATTTTTATTATGTTTCGAATCAAACAACACTGAAAAATCAAGAAAAAGTTATAACAATACCTGATTTACACCTTTGTTCCTAAAAACGTATCCATTTTACAACCAAGAAAGTAGTAGGAGTTCTTAAAAACTATACAAAAAAGATACTTGCAAAATTTAAATTAATTTGGTTCATAACTTTTTCTGATATTTACGTTGACATATATGAATATGTCGAGAAAAATCGTTTTGAGAAAAACCAAAAACAAACTTTGAAATGCAATTAAAAATTAACTTCCGAGTAAAATTCAAATCCCTATAACTTAAGTACTAAATAAGATATAAGCAAAATTCAAACACTATTAAAAGGAAAAAAGTTTAAATTTTAGACTGATATTAAAATTAGAAAATCGGAAATTTTTACAAAAATGACGTTTTAAAGGTGTACGGATAACTTAAGACAAAATTTTTTAAGATTCGATACTTCCTCTCTTAGATAAGTACTGAGTTTTAAGCTCATTTAAAGTCGAACCTATTTAATTTATTTTAAGACATAACTTGGCCGTCCGCATTAAACTCATAACTGGAAACGGAAAAACGCACTCGTTAATGATATATAGTGTACAAATTAAAGAAAAGCGTATTAAATTGGTAAAAGTCCGGTATCGCGTGCCCCTTTGCAATTGTTGCGAAAACTTGGCGATTTAGAAGCAAAGTCGCCAAAGTAACATTGCGTAATCAGTGATGTTATGAAGACATTGCGAATGAAAAGTTAACAATAATTTAGAGTTACTATAACCTAAATCGCCACATTTAAATCGTTATCGCATCCAAAAATGACCGATCGCCAAGGGGTGCTTGATTCCCGACTTGAACCATTAAATTAATATTTATTGTTTATTAATTCATTCTTAGTTCCAAACACTGAATCTAAGGTATGAGAAAGTGCATGTTCCACATGAATAAGGAGATAATGCAGTGGGACAGACCCTGTTATTTATAGAAAATCAAGGAACCGCGAGTTCTATAGTTCGAGTTCTTAAGAAAAAGAGTGAGTCCGTTTAGATATTAATAACATTGTCGAAAACTTGGCGCGGTCGACTAATAAAGAAAAACTCATGTCTCTTGAAATTCTGGAAAATCCGCTACAAAGCGATTGACTAGTGCCCTCGCTTGGGTGACATTCTACTAGGTTACCTTTCCTTGGACCGATCGTCAAGAACATTAACATGCTGATTCAGGGGAAATAACAAAAATTACAACACTGAAAGAATAAAAATTTAGATATAATGGGATCATCCACAACATAAGTTAAATTCTGAGGACAAGACAGTTTGTTTGTAAGTAAAATGCCTTTTATCTGTCAAAAAGAAACACGAGAGTCTAAAAACATACGTTCAAAAGTGTGTACCTCAAAGGAAGAGTCATGTTATACGGGGAAAATATTCACAATAAAGTGTACAATATAAAATAATAATTTTTATATCATTTTCCATAATGTTCATAGCATAATCAACAGCTATAGCATTTTGTCCTAAATTTTTATTTATATTATTTGTAATAAATCCTAACTATGAACTAACTCTTAATGAATTCAAATAGATAGCAAATGAAAATAAATATTAATGAATATGAATGAAAGTAAATATGATCGCAAGTAGATACTTACAAAATGTTTTAAAATTAAATTTTTCAATGGGAAAAAAAACTTATAAAATATAAAAATTTAAGAAATTCTTTCATTTACCGTTAAATGTCTAATATTACAAAGTTTTTGCGTTTTTTTCAAATCTCTCTTACGTCTGAATAAAATGTTTACTGTTTTTCATCACAAACACTGAACGAGTACATTATCAAACTAAAACAAGAGTATCTGGTATTATATTATTACAGTAAAAAAAAATTAAATGTATAAAATCTCCCTCTCTTATTTTTAATACATATTTTAACATGATAGACTCTTTAAAGCATAACATTTATTTACATAAATAAAGGATTTTGCTTTGTTAACAAATACTTATCACGAAATCAATTCGTTGAAGTAAGAAATAATTCACATGAATTAATTTCAAAGGTAATCTCAAATAAAATAAAAATAAGAATAGTGAATTATACTGTCAAAATTCGAAAACATTTATTAGAACTATAACATCTCAGATAGTTAAATTACTTAGAGATATTTAAAATGAATTCTTCTTTGTTTGCCTTAAAAATAAAAGCCTTAAGTTGAGAATAAAAGTCTTTTTCACACTTGTCAATGTAGAGATAGTTTAAATTCCAACTAAGAATTTTTCAACATATATATTTGAAATGATGTTAATTTGATTCACTTTTTTTAAACAAAAGAATGCAGATTATTCTAAGGAGATTGTATATCATGCAAATTAGGATTAGTGAATATTACTCTTCTCTTTATAAATATTTAAAATATTTTATTATGATTTAAGGCAGAATAATTTTAAAAAAGTCGTATTAAAATTTTTCAAAGATAACAAATGCGAGCTTTAAAAGAACGTGGAATAATAAAAGGAAACGAAAGTGACAAATAGTGAAAGCTTTAAATTTCCAGCTTAGGTCATTAAAACACAATTTATTGTTATTGTAAAAATCATCTGAAATTATAGGTCTTATTTTCATTGGACCTTTTAATCACATACATCATTAAATATTTCAGAAAAGTAAACTAAAGAAAAATATTTTAAACTTATATGGACAAAATAGAAGTGAACGAAAATATTTTTCTTTTGATTATAATATAATCAGTTTAATATTTATTGTTTACAGCTTAGAAAACGAAGCAAAAGTAATACTAAATATAAGCAATATAATAATTTTAAACATATCACATCTTTCTATGGATGAATTTCATAACTGATTTCAGAGTTAAAACTAAGTATTTTTTTTAAATAAACTTATTTTTCCACACCATTTTTCACATTTTTTAAAAAAATTAGTACATCATTGTTATTTTATATAACTTAAAAAACTCAATAACTTTAAATTTTATACACAAATAACAAAGTATTATGTGGACACTGATTGTATTTGATATCAAATTAATTCTTCAAAAAGTCTCAACCAATTTTGTAAAAAAATGGACTAAGTTAGTCTTTTTAAAAATATAAGAAGGAACTGCCCCGGATTGTATTCCTACTATATTTATAAAAAACCTTCGTAACAATTAACTTAGTGATATTTTTTCTTATCATCATTTCCCAATGTTAAATAAAAAAATCTTCTCTCCTGTTTAAAAAATTTTAAAATTCCTAAAACTGTTTAAGTATAATTTTTTTTGAAGATTTTTCTTGTAATTTCAATTAAAGGCTTAGATGAATGTATTTTGAAATATATA
>BMAW01113653.1:617712-676922 GCA_019974015.1 Nephila pilipes
TATACATGCATTGCTACTACTTCTACTTCGAAAGTACAACGTATTTTTCAATTCAGTATGCTCTATGTTATTTTAATTCAGCGGAGAAACCAAAGCTTTTAAGATCTAAATTATAGTAGTGGAGCATAAATATCAAACACGAGGCTTGTAAAAGAAAATATAAAAGAACTATAATTGTTCGTATCACTACTCTGTTCTACTGAGTAGAGATTTTTCTCCGGAAAATCATTGAAGATGACCCAATACTTTATTATTTAATTGTAGCTATTTTTACACCCACCAGTTGCCAAACAAATTGTTACATATGGCTCGAAAGGAACTCACCCAAACACCTGGCTACTTACAATAAAACATCAAAAGGAATTACAAATACATCTAAATGACAGAAAAATACTATTAAAAGACAAATTCAAAGATCAGAACATCTATGAAATCATTATTAAAAGAATAAATTCAAAAATCAAAGCACAAAACCAAAGTCCTAAGGGGAGCATTCAAGTGTTCAGACATGCGTTCCGCTGTGCTCCAGTAAAGTAGGCAACACCTCTGTTGTAATATGGGGCGCCCGCAAACGAGTCAGTGTTCTATTCATATAGTATCTGTTTTGTGCAAGATAGAACATAAATTATTGGTCAATATGCCTATTCTAGCTTATTCAGTCATGTTTAGTTATTTTTAGGTCACCACCTCTTTATGTGGTCTATGACGAATTCTTCCAGTTATTTGCAATATTTTACTAAGATTTATCTCGATTTATTAGATGATCAGTTGTTGTAGTTTTCCATGATTTTCGCGTATGCATCTTTTAAGGAAATCAAATGGAATCTTCCATATGTGATTTTGTGCCTCTAAGCCAGTAGAATTTTTCGTTTCCATCTATCTCCACATGTGATGGATATCCATTGAATTCTGCTGCCTTTGCTGTCCAAAAGAATCCTGCATAACCCATCACTCTGATTAAAGATTCTGAGAGGTGCTAGGAGTGCACTTAAGGCTGATCTAGAGGACAAGGATAAATACTTTTCAGCGATTCCACTTAGATTGCAAGAGCTAGTTACAGCCAAAAATTGCTTAGACTTCAACAGCATCGAAGTAAGTTAAGTATTTTACCCACACTGGGGCATATTATGAAAACAATCTGTTGTGCACAATCTGTCGTAATTGTTCATCTAGGATCCATCAGTATAGATTCAGGATAATTATTGTCCAACAATGATAAAAGCATTTATTTCTTCAAAAATATCTGTGGCATGTCTTTTACAACGTTTCTGAATTTCACGGTGTGAAAAGAGGTAAGCCAACAAATTTTCGATCGTTAATTTAACCAACTTCCCATCAAGCTAGAGCTGAAATTCTCAACTGTACTGCCCAACAATGCAATATTATTTAGACGTTTGCGACAAGTTTTAACTAATATTTCAATTTTAATAAGTCAAAATATTCTTTCCTCTAGGTATGCCTTTAGACTGAGGAAAAATTTCCTCTGGGAACACCGCACTCCCCACACCACATGACGCCTGTAAACTATTGTACCTACA
Source organism: Nephila pilipes (assembly GCA_019974015.1). Taxonomy (NCBI): domain Eukaryota; kingdom Metazoa; phylum Arthropoda; class Arachnida; order Araneae; family Nephilidae; genus Nephila; species Nephila pilipes. The sequence continues at coordinate 619,251 of BMAW01113653.1, forward strand.
AAGGGGAGATATTATTCCCTTTACTATCTCCAGAGTAAGGGTTGCTGACGGGCCACACAATAATCATGAGCAAGAAAGAAAGTTTCCAAGATTGGCACCATGTCGACACAATAATTTTGAATTTTGGTTCCATTTTTAATAGAATGGCTTACAAACTTTCAAATGCATGTTTGATTTTATGAGTATTATGAATTTTTAAAACTCTCACAAATGCCCTTTTAAGGAATTTTAAAGTTAAAATAACAGTTTTAACTAATATTTCAATACCTTCTAATAAACTTTTACAACATATAAAACGTTGTTTTAACGTTGGTTTTAAATCGGAATATTTATATTCCCTTCTAATTTAAATTGTGGGTGCATTTTCGAAAATTCAACGGGATATTTGTATATTAGAATTTTCAATGGAACATTTAGATCAAGAACCTCAAACTCCCCTCATAAACCTTGCAGATTGTGGATGTCTGGGCTTTACGCTGAAGCTACCTTTTGCAAGTTCATCTGCTCGCTGGGAAGCTTCCTTCCAATGAGTATCAAAACGATTGCTTTTTATTTCAACAACAAAGGGGAGGGATTAAAGAGCTACACTGATTAACGTAGACTGCCCCTGCGATTAAACGGCGAGAACGGCCTTGTTCTGAGTTCCCAGTGACATCCATTTTATTTTGAGGGGCCGAAATCAATGCTCATCGCCATTTAAGAATTGGTTTTATATAAGTACAGAGGTTTATATCCTGGTAAACTCATTTTGCACCAGCAAGTCTTTAAAATAAGCAATATTTTCTAGTCACAGTGTGTCTGATATGTTCCAAAAATTTGGCACTTTCTGCTTATTGTAACTCCAAGGTATTTTGTATCATTACTTTTAATTTGATCCACTAATATACATACCAAAATCTACTACAAGTATGTCTCAAATAAGAAAAGTGGCATGTAGTCTTTGATTGATGTGATCAGTGATTATTCACAGTATATATTTGAGGACTTCCAAACCCCATTCATACTGTTCAAGTTGCTGTCTCTGTTCGTGATGGTTACTTGATTTTCGTCCACATAATCCAAATCATCAGTAAACATGCTCAACTGAATATTCGCAACCCTTCAATCTCTTAATAAGACTGTAACGTAAGTGAATTCACAATAAGTTTGTCACTCTATCTGATGATCAATTACTTACTTCTAAAGAATGTATAAGGTCGCTCTCTAATCCTCATCAGCTCAACCTTAGTTTTATTCCAATATCAAAGTCTTAGCTACCAATCGTCGTAATGATTCAAACACTTCAGTTAAAAGCAGATTCGAATTTAATACTTTAACTAGAGTCTTCAATATAAACGCTTAATTATAAGGATTCAACTACTTATAAATATTTATCAACTTGTTGGTACCTCATATCTCTTCTTTACAATTTATCATTAATACTATCTCTTAGTTAAATTTACCACTTCGCTTATCTTCAGAAAACATATCTAAACGTTATTTTACTGATAAAATTGTATTTTATGCAGTTCAAATTACCTAAAAGTCCCGAGGTGATAGTAAAGATAAATTATGAAAATCCAATATTATAAAGCTGGAGACAAGAAGTCACGTGCTTTCTAGAATCCCTTGTCCAAGTTTGAGGATACCTGCTGCATATGTTACAGTATGAGTTTATTATTTTAATGTAAATGGGGATCTTTAAATAAAGCTTAAATTTTATAAAAATAACCTGATGTTATTGTCTTATTTGTTCAATTTATTCTCAAAGCAAGTTTGAGAGGTTTTCAGTTTCCTCTATGGCTTAAGAATAGAAAAGGCACAAATATGATATTGCATAATAGCTATATTATAATATTAAATCTGTAATAGTTTTGGTAATATTTTCATCAATAAACTGTACTTTTAATCCATCACAAATCTTCCATTTATTACTAATAAATACAAAGTATATATCAGTTCATCAAAATTTGTTATTTACAAACACTTTAATAAAATTTACAATAATTTGTAAATATTGTGTTGTTATTAAATCAATGTTTAGAGTAATTACGCGCAAATTTGTGAACTGTAAAGTTTGATTGCTTATAATAAATATTTCAGAGAGTAATTATTAGATTTACAAAATTATATCTCAGGAAAATATACCGATACAACCTTGATAAATACAGTAGCCTTTGAGTGCATATGTTTGAACCAGCTCTCAGCTCAATAAACGTATCAGCTGCATAGTGACTATTAACCCAAGTCGAACTTGTGTGTTTTAATTTCAATTTAACTTCTTTCTTCCATTTTACATTTTCCTTTGTTATACCTTGGAATATTTTTCTATGACGTAATTCTATATCAACTGTCTCATCTATCATCTAAATAAGCTTCATCCTCATAAATCCAAACTTCCAATTTAAGTTCTAGCACAAATAAATTAATTAAAATAACTACCCTATGTTTCAAAATAGAGTTCATTAATTTCTAATAGAAAGGAATGCTCTCACCAATTCCTAGTTCCTTGCCGCGAGAACTGACTATTTTTGTACATTTCAAATACGCTTACTGAAATACGATAACAGATTACATCCTCTTCAAATATTGATCAACTGATAGCAAGCTGTCTAAATCAACAAATTACATGGACACGTAAGAACCCAGCACAAGGAGCATTCTTCTGCAACTGTAATTTATCTGCTTCTGAGCATTTTGCCACCTATAGACTTGATATCAACCCTTTCGGCATGACATGCCTTGGCGTAGGACGCCCTGGGAGAAGAGAATGGAAAGGAACTGTCGATGGCCAGGGTTTTAAAGTCGTTAACCTAACTTAGAAAAATAGTCACAATAAAGAAGCTGTTCCAGTGTTATAGTTTTGGCAAAATTTAGATTAATTAAGCTATTATATATTTTAAAATTAGCATTTTTAATTATCTTTTCTGCAATGCACAGAAAATGTATATAAAGAAGAGCTACATTGAGAAATAATTTTCAGCGGTATTGAAAATTTTCCAATTTTCCAATAAATTGTATTGACAAAAACATGAATAAACTTAAATTAATAAAAGAAATAAAGATCACTTACAAGAAGAAAACAAACTATCAGGAAGACCGAGGGATAATTTCGAAGAGTAAACAAAGTCCTTGTTTTGTCCGTCTGGTAAAATGTCCGCATTAGAATCACTAGAAATATTCTTTCAAATCTTCTAGAAAATTAATCCCACTCGTCAGAATTAGATCTTCGACCATGAGTATATCTTCAGATAAACAACGCTTCGCAATTATAAAAAGGAACAAGACCTTCCGAAATAAAAAGAGAAGTAAACGAAATACTTCAAAAGCAACGCAAGTCAAACATAACTGACAGTACAAATAAAAGAAAGAAATAAAAAGTACATAAAGAAAGCATTAAATACATTCGGTGATAAATCAGAAACACGAATGTATATCACATGGAAGTTTATAGAGCCGAGTTCCAGAGCTATTATGCTTCCTTCCTCCCACAACAGCTGGGAGTAAAATACTAAAATAAGACGGATGGTGATCAAACTAGTCAAGATCTTGTGAACCACTATCCAGTTCAAAAGTAATGGACACAGGGTGCCATCTGGAGTATTTAGAAAACGTTCCACTGTAAAATGCAAATACGCATCGCCCCTGAGCTCATTCACATTTTGACAGCAGGATGTCTGTCCCAGGCCATTCCCAGGTTAGAACTCATTTGACTTGAACCTATTTTAAAAGAGCCATGTTTGCCATGCTTGAGGAAGACTTAGATAAAAAGAAATAGTAAGTTCCGCGAATATCATTACATTTTGAAAATGGGCTTTTGCAAACAATCAATTTCTAAGATTCACACACCTCACCCATCAAGGCATTCTTGAAGATTTAAAGTATAATTCAGGTGAACGTTGGTCTTTAGACGTACAAAACCTTGAATCTACTACTTACAAATATACCACTGTTATTTCTACTACCAGACTTCCACCATGGAATCAGCACTTTAAACGAATGATGATAAAATAGGCCAGTTAAACCAAATTCTTTCGAATAGAGTATACATCGCTCATTGTGTGAGAAGAAAATTTGACTATTGATTTAATTGGCCCACCTTTCCCAAGTATTTCCCAAGTTTACTGTTGTTAAAATGTTCTCTAAAATTTAAAGTATTGTTCTATTGTTACTACATCTGGGATTTTTCTCCTTACTTTTTAAATACTAAAAATTCCCACCAAATTAAAATAATTGGGTAAAAATCAAATTCTACACCTTTAAAAACGTAAGATATCTGCTCAACAATATGCTTATTACTCAACTGAAGTGTCATACTGTCACTTGGCTTGACAGGAAAAATATAAAGTAAAACTCCGAAATAGAATGAATAGACGTCATGTTCGACTGTTGAAATTAATTACAATAAATATGAATAAAATTATTTATTTTGTGATCTTAACGGAACATTTTATAAACTTTACACAAATAATTATTATTAATTACAATAAACCCTATGATCCAAAAACGCATCTATCCCTGTTGCGTTGAAAATTTCTGTTGGTACATTCCACCACCCTTCCAGTGGAAAACAGAACAACTGAGCACTGGCAGTGTTTCGATCTGATACTTATTTGAACTCTAATTGATACTGTGAAGCAGATTAACGGATTAGAGAGAAATTACTGCGCTAATTAGTTGCAGTTTTGTTTTCTTGCATTGTAAAGCATCTTGGGAAATTTCGTTTGTCTGCTCGTTCTTAAAACCAAAGTACTATTTACTTAGAAAATACTTGAAAAGCACCGTTAATGTAGAGCAAATAATCCGCTTGTTTATGAAGTTTAAAATTCATTTAATTCTTTACATTTTACCACTTTGTTGAGATCAGTAAGTAATAAAGCATTATAAAAGTTAAGGTTTTAACTTTCGGAGATTAATTTAATTATTTGAAAGATCTTTGAAATTGCATTTAAAAACATTCTCTAAACAGCATATATTCTGCTTTATTGATATTTATCTTTAATTAGTCTGTGTTTTAAGAGCTTACGCTAAAGCTAAATTCTTTTTGCGAATCAAGTTTCCAAATAAACTTTATAATATTGATTATCACGCATAAGTTTCAGAAATCGTTAGTTAAATATTAATTTTAACTATAACAGAAAAAGAATTTGTCCCTATACACTAAAATGCCCCATGAACAATGAATGGTTCCAAACTTCCTGTATTTGTATTTCATATCGGATTTACCACGATGCTGAAATTGTCTTTTCAAAATGGTTAGAATTGTTCTGCTGATATCTTTTCTTATAAGAGCTCATACTGCATTATACCGAATTTATATAAGATACCGAATTTTTAAAATAATGTAACAATAGAATTTAAATATGAGAATTTCATACTGAAAACTCCATAATCAACTTTTTATAATTTCACATTTATATTTAGTAGAAATTTATTTAGGTTATCGTAGTATCTACATAATAGGGCGAATGTAATTTTCAATATCTGCATTTGTTTTATGGAATCTTAAATAATTTTGAATATAATTACACACGCTGTATGTTAGTAAACAAAGCCAGAGCACCATTAATCCAACAGATTAGAAATGCATTAAATAAAATGGTAGAAAATTAACGAATGATGTGGCTATGTAGTACCACATTAGATTAGAAAATAATAATAATTTAGCTTTAAATTACTTGAATTGTTTTAACATTTTATGCAATCGCATACTTAATTTCAAAGATATTTCAAAACATAATATTGTTACAATAAAGTTATGTTTAAGCGCAGAAAGTTAAGATTTCTTATATATAAATAATATCATTTCAATGCTATAATCTTTTACCTATATCACAAACAGAGAAAGTTGAATCAAAAGAAAGCAGTAATATGAAATTTCTAAAGATGTATCACATACGAGTTAGAATAAAATAAACAAATAGTTTGTTTGATTCACAATGCATTCTATATAAATTTGTATGACTATTCTATCTCAAATACCGTTTTGCAGTTTAGCTTAATTACAAATTGAAAGTATCATTATTTGTGATAAAATTAATATAGTTTTAAAAATCAATAAATTATTAAAATGTCAAGAAATAAAATTTTAAATCTCCTTTTATCTCAAAAATATCACACACACACACACACACACACACACAATGCACACACACACACACACACACTCAGATATATATTATTCCTCAGTTACTGGTATTCGTAATCATGATGCCTTTCATTCCTCAAAATTTTCACAACATTTCAAGCCAAGATCATCTTACTACTTTGAGCAAATTCATCTGGAAGCAAACCCATTACTTTGATTTGTGCCATTATTACCAGTATATAACGATGAATGTATATATTATCGTTGACAACTCGACGGTAGTATCCAATTTGATTTGTAGAGCAAATGACTACCAAATCAACACTAATTTATAAACCAATGTCAAATTTATCTTGGTTCTTTAATAGATGGCAGCATTCAATATTAATAACAATTTATCTTTAATTAGCCATCTGTCTTGAAAAGAAGTACTTCTTCTGTATCATCTTCGTATCTCAAAATACATTGGTTCATTTATGACACATCTTCAACAAGTCTTATTTTAAAATAATCGCCGTTTCTCACAATTTTGAAATAAATTATCTATTCACACATTTGAAAATTTCTAGAAGAACTTAAAGACAAAGTCCTTAATGTGTTTCATACATTTTGTATATTTGATGCGTAATTATATTTGTTTCCATTGCATCATTAGTATAATTGCCAACATGTTTAAAACTGTTGTTCAGCTTTTCACTTGTAAAGGTCAGTCTGAAATCGTTGTATCATCTTAATTTTGAAGCTTTATAATGCTTATAAGAAGTTTGTTCATATAAATTATTGTCTGTTAGGATTGTGAAGATAATACATGAATCGATTACATAATGAGATTGGCCACAGCTCTGACTTTCCATAAACGAATTCATTTTTCTAAGATATGCAAAACAATGTTTATGACTTTAATAACCTAATATTGACTTGATTTCTTGTTTTTATATTTCAAATTGAGTAATAGCTTGAGTAAGAGGGAAGAAAGAGTGCTATGTAGTACAGTGAAATTTGTGCCTGTAAATCTCTTTGATATGCTATCCATCTCAAAAATAGGTTGTCAGAGAAGTCGGATGCCGCGACATAAGCGAAAATCAGTCGGGCACAGCCAAGTGGAAAATATTTTAATTATTGACAACTTCACAAGAAGTATAATGTATCATGATAGTAATCGTGTTAGTATCCTAATTTAATAAATGAAACGAAAGCAATAAAACTGAAGCTAATTCAAATTGTATTTATTTCAAAACAGAAAACAAAATACATTAGTAATTAATTAAATATTATTAATTATTTACACATGTTCCACAAAAGTAATTTGTTACAAATATTAAAATTTATTTTCAGTTTTTAAAGCAATTATATGAGTACCATACAATTTAAAATACTTGAATTATTATCTTAATCGAGTGTTAAATGATTTATCCTCTAATTTTAAAGGTATTTATTCTTTATTTTAGATATTTGCAAAGGCTAATTTTATTTAATTGCAATGATCTTTGATAAATAAATTGAATCAATAGAATTGGAGTCATTATTAAAATATCTGATCTAGGTGCTAACTTTAAATTCTCTAAATGCTAATGATGAATAAGAAAGAAAGGTTTGTTTGATAATGATTTGTATTCAAATTCAGCTTAATATTAGAACAAAATGATACAAAATCAAAAGTATCGTTGTATAAGTCTAGACTTTAAGAATAATATTTCAGTTGATTGAAACAAGATATTCTGAAATAGTAAACTAATTATTTTCTGTCGAGAAAAATAAAAATCCGTAAAAAGAATGTAATCGAATTTACGCCTTATAAAGAAAATCATTTTGCTTCTCGTGATATGTAAAACAGTAAATTACAAAAGATTTTTAAAAGTACTTTTAGATAGTTAATAGTCTTGGGAAATACAGTCGAAAGAGGAGAACTAAAACGAAACCAAAAGAATTAATGAACGCTTAATGATTACTTAAACTGTAAAGATTCATTAATTTATGGTTTTATGAAACGCAAGTTCAGCAGAATTTGCAATAAATTGCATGCTACCATTCTGATCAATAAAAACAAACTGAATTTATTAGTGGACTTTGCGGAAAATGATGCTATAAAATTTTAAATTGGAAGTTATTATAGCACAACATTAACCTTTATGACTGTAACAAAACCTTCCATATAATTTTCAACAGTTAAGTAAATTTAGATCATGAAAATGATTTATATTCAAAGTGCTCAACAATTAACGTACTTTTGAAAATTTTTAAAGCTGTATTTTAGTAAGTTTCAATTATAATGTTTTCTTCTGAGGTTTATGACAACATACCATACATTATTATTACTTTTAAGTAGACGCGCAGAAAATATAAACCAGCACTATTTGTGTTATACGTTTTATACTACACAACTACCTTAGTGTGCAAGGTTAGCAACTTTTCAGATTGTGCCGTAATCTGAAAAATCACCTGGGGGCATTAAATCTGCACTACAAAGGCATAATGCAGCAATTATATTAATGAAATCATAAAAGTCAGCCTGAATTATATGCATACAAAAGGAATAACTATACGACACAAAAAGGAACATACGACAAAAAGGCTGAAAGGCTAGTAAAAACCCTGCCAGGACATGAATAACAACAAAACATATGTAACAACGGGTTTGATTTGACGAGCTTTTATTCCTAGCCTATAGAGAAGTCATACTAACAAGACATCAGTTAGACAACTACTTGTGTTACTGTAAGCCATAAAACTACAAACCATGATTCACAAACTTTCCTGATGAACTGTTACCTTTCTTACCTTCGTGGACAGCTCCACCCGGATCACAATAGTTGAATCCCAGGACCTTCGCAGGAGGAGACTTTCCAAAGATCACGTATGGGGGCTGTGAATTAACGAGGTTTGTCAGTAACGTCAACCATGTTCCAATGATGTGTTGAGTGGCTATTGATGAATGCTATTTAAGTACACTATCAATATGTTGTTACAAGGCACTACGAGCACAAATAAATATAGCAAATGAAATTGGCGAGTTTGTATTCATTCTCGTTGTACCATTTATCGATAGCACTTCATCAATAATATAACTTATTCATATTTCCAGCCAAACTTCAATATTCAAGGATCTATCTATTATAACTTCATTGTCATAAAACAATTGCATCTAATAGAAATGATAAGATTTAAAATTATTGAAATATAATTTGCTATTCAGAAATAAAAGGTTCGATTAAAAACTGAGCGTGGATAAGAAAATATTTATTGGTCAAATCCACAGCAATTAAATTGGTTTCGTTGCCTTTAGGTCGCCAATATTTCTAAGGTTATCTTTCACATGTCGTCGTGGCTGTAGTCTTGGACCTTAACGTGCACATCTTGCAATTTTATGGTATGGTATAACATGAGCTGTCTTGTAGAAATAAAAGGACTGTGGTGGAAATCACAATGATATAAATATATGGCCTGAACAAAAGATGGTGAGTCTCCGTTAATCTGTTTGAAAATCAACTTACGAAACCGATTGAAAATATTGGTTTTTGAGATATTCGATTCTGCTGCCGTCTATTGGTGGTGGAAATGGGATTTTCGAAAAATACAAAAATTAATTTGTGTTTTATTTCAATGAATGCGCTCATGAGCATTTCCAAATAATAAGGAAATTCCTGATATATTTTGAACTGCATGAGTGTGGATTTGCATAACGGACAAACGAGACCTGACAAAGAAACAGACACATTGAAATTATTAAAACATATAATTTAATTCCAAGCTGATGTTTGGCTAGAAATTTTCATAATGTTCTGATTCATTACCTTTAAAAGAATTTCTTTACGAAATATTTTTATCCATTGTACTGATTTTAATTTTGTGGAGATATAAAAATTGCAGTTGCAATTGAATTTTAACCAATAAAGATAATAACACTAATTGGTTATTTCAGCTTTATTTACTAAGTAAATAATATAATATGAAGCTCAACTTATCAGTGTGCACTGGTATCATACTAAACCGAAAAATTTACCATTTTACTAATTATGAATTAAAATTTTTAACATTTATGAAAGATCCAACTTAAAAAGTTAATAGAAAATTTCTAATATCAATAAAAATCTATATAATCCAAAAGAGTTATAGAAAATGAACTAATATCAAAACTATTTGGCTTGAATTGCCTGCTTTCAATGAATAAGTGAACAGAAATAATGTATCATAGTAAATTTAGAAATCTGTTCAAGTTTCTTATCTTCACTCTTGATTTCATTAGGAAGTGAAATCTGTTAATCTGTACCATTTCCACTTTTGCTATAACAATACATCTACAATTTTACAGAAACGTTTTGTTATACGTAAGCTTCCTCATCAAAACATCCAACAACAAAACATAACATCAAAACATTTTATGGATTTGGTACGAACAAGCCTGTTGAGAGCACAGTATAGAAATTTTTACCTTTAATATTATTAGACACATTTAGTATAACAGAAGAAAAGAAAGAACTCACTGTCGATTACAGTTTTTAAACCTGAGTCAATATAATACGAAAATCAAAAGCATATCGCCACATTTGGCAACATTTTTCGCAATGTCTATTAAATATCACATAAAATATAAAAATGCCACAAGACATTTGACATATTAATCAATAAATTAATAAACTAACAATATATAAAATATTTATTGATCAGTCATTCTTTTATTGATTTGTAAAATATTTATTTTAATTAATTTTTGAGAGTTTCAAAATTTGGTTTTTAAAATAACACCTAATATTTGTAGTTAAATTGTTATACGGAAAATTAGAGATATGTTACTATGTTATTCCACTTTTACTAAAAGGAATTATTAACATAGATGATATATTGACAATTTAGAGCTCTAAAATGTTGAAATTATATTTTAGATTTTAATAATTTATGTAAATGTGAACAAAAGCAATCAAATTTGAAAGTGAGCTATCTCTTTACCTAAAATTTTATTACATAAAATTTAAAATACGATATTAATACTAATATTTCTTCGAAATCCCTTAGGAGTAAAGTAATAAATGCATGTTTTATAATGAAGGAAAGAGAACTACATTTCACCACAAACCATTATACAGATCAAGATTAGGTTTGAACGTAAGAAAAGAATACCTTTAAGAAAAGTTAATTGTATCATGCTCATGCAATGTATTATCAAGTATTCGTAATTTTTATTTATAGATATGAATTTGTAAAATGTTCAGCATTTAGGAATATTGAAGAGTGCGCGCACACAATACTACCACACACACAATACCACACACACACACACACACACACACATATATATATATGCATGTATATCTATATTTATATATTTATATTTTTATGTATGTATGTATCTATATTTACACACACATATACATATATGTGTGGGTGGGTGTGTGGGAGTGTATTAAAATAATATTTTACTAACATAACAAAATAGTTTCGAAATACATTAACAAAATTCTAGAAACAAAAATAAATTTCTTAAAATTAAGAAGACTTACTTATAAATTTTAAAAATATAGGAAAAGTAAAAATGAGTCTTTTTAATACTTGTGTTTTCAATGCAATATACTTGAAATTTAGAGATACTTTTAATTAAGAATTCATAAACTTTTATTTTAAAAGCCTTCACCTTGAGACTGAAAATTTATATTTAGAAAAGGAGTTTAAACTTAATCCTATTTTAATTCAATATTGATAGATTCTGCTTAAGAATTTCAATAGACTTATATTTAAAATAACAAACATACACTAAAAGACTCATATTATATGAAAAGTGGACTCGTGAAATAAATGACAAAATTGACAGAGACTATAGATATTCGAAAATAGATGAAAGCTTCATTCTGAAAAGAGTACACACATTTAGAATTTGATGGTAAATTTTAGACGATTCTAATTTAAGAAACAACGAGATTTAAACCAATATTCTCCTTATGAAGGTAAAACTACACCAGTAGTTCGAGAAAGTATCTTTAAAAGATTGATAAATTTTTATTGGTTTCCTATTATAGTTGCTGATTTCCTTTAGCTGCGATATCTTCATTGACTGTCAGATCCATACTTGATGATAAATTACCCAACCTCGAGCCCTACTCTGACAATGAATTTGGCAAGGAAGAAGAGAGCTTGTTTGTAACAAATAACAAACCACTCATCACAGGCTAACTTTATTGCTACAAAGAATGATGAAGCTCAGTGCAGGGACTTGGCACTCTCTGCTCCTGAATTGTTAATGTTTCCGTCAAGAACTGGATTGGGCTTAGATGAGATTGTCTAATGAATTTAAATAGTTTGTAATGAGTTTCAAAAAGCCACGTCGGTACAAATTGTCATTATTATTGACAGTTTGTCCTCGAGGCTCTTCAGAGCCAATTGAGCTAAAATTTTGTTTAGAGTCTGAATTAAATTGTTTATACTATTTGTTTTCAAAGAAGGATTCTTAACTTTAAGTTTCACTTTGTGGAAACCATTACGAGAGGTAAAATTATAAAAATGAAGGAAAAATGAGCAAAATATGACAAAATGAATTATTTTAAAAATGAATATTAATTTAAAAAGGATTTCTGAACGATTTTATTTATTTATTCAAGCTTACACGGTTTTGATTTTTTTATTTATATTTTAAACTCAAATAAATAAAGATTTTCAAAACTGATTTTCCAAAAATATTGTAACTTGCATATAGAAACAAATACAAGGGACAATAAATAATATTTTAGCAAAAAGTATTTTATATTTAAAATCCCCTAAATATATATTTCTTTTATAAAGATTAATTTCCATTTTTATTTCATTACATGATACATATACAGTTATATATAGCTGTCTTAAAGTTAAGTTTTCTATTCTGTAACACACACACACACACACACACACACACACACACACACAATAATTATATATATATATATATATAATATATATCCCAAAATAATCGGCGGCCGCAGTATCGTAGTAATCTAGTAGTCGTTCGCGAACTTGCGACCGGCCTGAGTAGTGAGCTTGAACCCTGATGCCATTAAAGATTCTCCGGGTATTGGAGGTGATACACGTTAAATCTATTGAGATTTCAAGTTCTTCCGTGGTGTGTATGGAATGTTTGGGAATGTTGGAGAAGGAGACTCTAGTTCGGGTATCGTCCACGCCATTTGACAGAGGTGCAAAATTAAGGGGTCTGTCACCGATAGCCCTTGCATTGCTTCTGATTGTGACGTTATTAAACAATCAATCAATTCAAAATATCTTAGATACCTAGATAATGTTATATCTAATAGATCTTTATTTTCTTGGATTTTTGTTTATTCGGGTGTTTGGATTCATTAGAAACACAATATTGTTTCAATTTTCGCAAATAATCATCTACTGTCCAAGGGAATTGTTTTAAATACTGCAGTAAAAATCTCGTGCGGTTGAATTATTTTTGCTTGATAGGGAGATAAATTGACAAGAAATTAATACATATAATATAAGTTATTGTGAACAATTTCTATTCAAAGAATATAAATATATTGAATTAAAATATTTTTAAAAATATTTGTGGAAAAATAAACTATTTCTTTCATACAGTTAACATACTTGATTTTTCAACCGTTTTATTTTAATTAGTAAAATCTAGCTACTGAATCCCAGTACGCGTGCATTTTTATTGTTCATTTTGTTTAAATAAAACAAATATATTGAAAACTTATAGTGGCAGTATTGAAAACGTGTGACCATGAGACCTAAATAAGGCATGTAAAAGCATGGAATTTCAATTTCCAAAGTTAATACCAGACGGTAGAGCTAGCCAAAAGTTTTTTTTGATTTGTGCTAGAATTGTCTATTGACGGATTGAAAATGAATATTGATTTGTTGTTAAGAGCAGTACACTTCGTTGAAACAAATTCTGACCATGATTATTGTTCTACAGAGTTTTCCAACTCTTTGCGTAATCAAAGGAAACAGTCCAAAGAAAAATCTTCTCGCAGAAGAGGTTATCACAATGAATTAGAAAGGAAAAGACGAGCAGATTTACGAGACAATTTAGAGCTCCTGAAAGATAGTGTTCCTGCATGCACCAATCAGCGACGAATTTCTACAGTAAAACTACTAAATGAAGCGTCTTCTTACATAGAAACCTTGAAAGATAGATCTGACATCCTTGAATTAGAAATTGAAAAGTTGAAATTTGAATTGCTATCAAAACAAAGAAGTATTGAAAGTTTTGATAAAGATTTATATTCAGTATTCTCTACGAACAGAAATTAAGGAACAATTGAAGAATATTGTATTATTTCTATTGCGATGGTTAATATTTGAATTTAATATTAAGAGTGAGTTAAATGCGAAATGAAGCCTAAATAAATGTGAGTTGAAAAATGTGTAATTTGTAATCCAGATTATTCCTACTATATAAGTTACGTATTCCAGATTAGTCCAATACATTAGTGAGTAAATATTTTAAACTGAAAAAAATATGAGAGTAGGGCTTATATATATATTAAATGTATGTTTTAAGAAAACTATTTGTTATCTCTTAATAATATCTTACTTTTTTAATCCCAACTTACTGTAAGTTATTAAATATTAAAAATAAGCTGAGGATGAATTTGCATTTGCATTATTATACACATTACTTAAGGTATTTTATTTAAATATAAAAAAATTAAAATATGTGTAATTTTAGTTAAATCAATAACTAATCAATATTTATTAATTGCTTGAAGTATTATTTGATGTTTCATTCAAAAACTGAAGTACAATAAATTCATTTTTGCCAATTAAAATTTTTATGAAATAAAAAAATACGCAATTAAAAACTATGATGTAAGCTTTATTAAATTTGGATTGCTTGAAACAATTTGAATCAATTGTTGTTTAATATATTTGCAATTCATTAAATTTAATTTAACTAGTTCTACCTATTGATTAAAAACTAATAAAAATCACTTATTTTTGAATGAACTTTAAAAAGGAAACTAATTTGTTGAATGCAAGAATAAATAGAGATTATAAAGTATACGTTTGTATATTGGTACGAAGAAATGTGACACCCAGAATTTAAATATAGCCTTTAGAATGAAGATTTAGAAAGTCTGTAAGGATTTAAATATAGCCTATAGAGATTTAAGTACAACTTATGGAAATTTAAATATGGCTTATATAAACTTAAGTATAGCTTATAGAGATTCAAATGCAATAAATAGAACATATATTTTTTCTTTATTTTCGCTTCATTCCGGTACTAAGATTGAACGATACAAAAAAAAAATAACTGAAAATTTCTATCAAAAATTATAATCACAAAATGTCCAGATATTTTTTTATCATATCTTACTAATAATCCACACAATTAAATATTTATCAATGACATCCATCATCAAAGAAAATTGAAATAAGTTTCTATTTTCTGTTCTCTCTCTCTCGGCCTGATATAACAGTTTATAATATAATGTAACAGAGTTTAAAGTCATATTAATAGTCGCCAACATCACATGAACAGAATCTAGAGGCAGTGTTTGGTTGGTTTTCACTATCTGAGTTACCTCTATTTTAGATGTGCATGATATGATGTAAATCATTTCATTAAAGCTAAAAATGCTAGAACTCATTAGTGTGTACTTAATATTTTCATTCAAAAGTTTCAAAACTTTACTAAGAATATAGAAAAGAATACGATCACGAATGAGTGTGAGTTTTAATGGCGCATGAGTGCTAAATGTGGTGAAGATTTGCGCCAAGGAGTAGATGTCATTATTTGTGATTACTGTTGAACAATAATAAGAAAAACTGATTTTTAAATCATTAAAAACTATTTTTTAAAATATTGAATAAAAGAAATAGAAAGTCTTAATTTTTTCTTAACTGTTTTGATTAATTTAGTGCATAATAAGTATTTCAAATAACTTTGCTTTTAAAATTATTTGTTGAATGCATTTATGATATTTAACAAAGTTTCTAAACTTAAATAATGCATATAAAACTACTTTATCAATGCGTATTGAACATTGAAAACTTTCCTTTGAAACTCAATACATTCTGGCTTCAAAATTATTTTCAAAAAGTAATTTGTATTTAAATCTAAAACCTTACCCTTTTATGAAGAATATTTTATTTAAAAATTTATATCGACATTTAAAAATGCAATTAATTAAACAGACAATTAAATTAAGTTTTGTTATTGTAATAGATTTAAATACATATTTTAAATATAATAGTTTTAAGTTATAAAATGAAAATACTTAAATTTTGAAAAAGGTATTTTATAAAATTCTGTAAATTTAGCTTAACAATTCATTTTGCACCACGTGTTCTTATAGCAGTTAAATAATTTTTTTATTGTAACAGTTAAAAACTTTTGAGATCTCAATAAAATTTTACATACCGCGTAGCAAGCCGATCAGGCAGTTGTTGTAAATACTGTAAAGTTAAGTTGTGAAGCGGGGATTAAATCAAAGAGAATGAAATATAAACAGCCAAAAAAATGGTAATCCGCCAATTTAGCATCTGGCTATTTTCTAAGAATAGTCATAATTTCGTTCACAAACGCATTTGTTAGAGTGCCATTCAGTGAAATCGCTTGAATTATCCAGGTGGCGTTGTCTTCTGTGGGAATTATACTCTTACGCTTAAAGAGAATATATACTCAGCGGGGTTAATATACAGAAGGTTTTAAAATTTTACTAATGTAATTTAGTAAAATTTAACTAAATTAATTATTTTTTTAATTTAGAATTTTACCTTGTACCATTAATACCAACGGAGAATTAATGCACGCAAAGAGTAAGGTACCTACTCTGACGTCGACCTCGTCAACTGATTGTAGTTCAAAATTAACTGAATCATTGCCCCTTGTTGTAATGTTGCTTGTAGTGGGATGTTAATAAGCTGATCAATAATATCATCCGAATTATATTAGCCGCACAAGGGGCTATTGTTTTAGTTAACCAAAATTGTACTTGACCATTTTGAAAATTTTATCTTGTTTTTGAATATATTTTGATCTCAGCTTTCCCCAGTAGCGAAATTAATTTTCGAAAATACGTCACAAATTTCTCCTGAATTTTTTATTGGATTGAAATAAAAATGTATGCAATATATGTCCATTCTCTCAATCTGAGAGAAAAACTCCAGACACCCTACAAAAACACCAGACTGGACGAGCTAGCAGGATAATAATATCTACTGCCGCCAACTTTTTAATATTATTAAATTTCTCATAAAATAGCTTTTACCTAGCAACACCACTATAATAATTAAACCAAATTGGACTAAGTAAAAATTTTAACTTTTCAGATAGTAAAAACTTAACTTTAATGCATTTTTATAAAAATAGTTTACTATTGCTCGATTCACTTCACTAAATTTTTTATGTATTAAATTTTAACTCCTTGGCAAGTGAGAAACCAAATATACATTTTATATCAATAGTAAATTCTGGGGATTATAGCCCGTGAGGGTTATCTATCTGCTTTCACCATACTTTTGATTTCCTTTTTGAAAACGAATTCAAATTTCAAAACTATGTCTTAATAAATTTCCCGCAAATGTTTTATCAGATTGAAGTGAAACAAATATAAAAATTAAGTATTTTGCTTACTTATTGATTTTTGTATTACGTTAAATCATATGTAAATTGGAATCAAGATATGACTGTAATAAATAACATCATTCAGAATTTTAATCTGTGAAGCAGCCTTTTTTTGCTTCAAGATTTTCAAACTACGTCTTTTTAGTTTGGTTTCCTTCTTGAAATATTTTCTTGTCAAATGATTTTAATATTGATTTAGTATAAAAAGCCAACCAAGGGACTATTGTTTCAGGGGGTTAACATTTGGCAAACCAGATCACTGTTTAAATTTTTATATTTTGCTTCCATTTTTATTACATTTAGCTTAAACATATTCAATTTAAAAATTTATCGTTTGCTTTAATTTTAATTACATTTAGCTTAAATATATTTAATTTATTAATTTATCGTTTTCTTTGATTTTAATATCGAAAAATCTTACTATTGTCAATTTTTCGAAATTTCATCGTTTACTTTAATTCTTATATTTAATTGAGTAATTTAATAATAATTATATTTTAAGAAAAACGCACCTTAAGTGGCTAAATCTGTTCTGTTTTAAATTGTATTCCTTTCTTTTTTTTATAGATGTTTAATCAGATTTTGCGTAATTAATATAAAGATGATACTGTTGATAAAGATTCGAAGAATTAACTCATTGTCTTTATCAATTTTGTAATTTAGAGGAAAAAAAATTATTTTTTGAACCATTTTTCAAATCAATAGTACTTATCAATACTTTAAATTAGGATGAATGGTAGTTTTTTTTTTTTTAAAAAAAAGGCCTATAAATATGCTGTACTCATATAGATAAATACTCTACTGACCATTAAAATTGCTATGCCACGAAGGAATGCATATAACAAAATGATATTTTTTGGACAAATATATATTACATTGGAAATAACAAGAGGTCATAATTTCAAGAAATTTAAAAGCCTTGATCGTGAGGAATCAATGCCCAGAATAACCACTTCTGGCGTCTATAACTGCTCTTATACGTCTGGGTATTGAGTCGAACAGAGACTGGATGACTTGTACAGATACAGCTGCTGATGCAGCTTCAACACGATGTCACAGCTCATCGAATGTATTGAGTGGTGTATGGTGGCGGACCATTCACTCAGAAACCATTGACTAGACGATTTTTATTGGTGAGAGATTTGGAGAACGTGATAGCCTGGGCAGCAGCGGAACATTTTCTGTATAAAGGAAGGTCCGTACTATCCCGGCAACATGCGGTCGGGCATTATCTTGATGAAATATGGCGTTTCGCCGGGATCGAAGGAAGGTTAGAGCCACGGACTTTAACACACAAGAAATATAACGGATGCTGTTCGATGAGTCGTCAATGCAAAGGAGAGGTCACTGAGATTTATCCAATGACACCCTACACTATCACTCAAGGTGATGGGACAGTATGACGACGTTGAATACATCTTGGCAATATGCGTTCTCTACGATACAACCACACATGGATACGACCATCTTGATGCTATAAACAGAAACTAGATTCGTCTGAAAAGAGGACGTCACGCCAACGCTACTTTCAGGTTTGTCGTTTGATCACACCATTGAAGGCGCACCTGTTTGTGTTGTAGCTTTAAGGATAGTCGAAACTTGGTCACCGACAGTTCATGCTGCTGCAAACGTTGTTGAGCTGTTCTTGTAGACACGTTGTCTTGCGAACGATCCCATTACTTGACTAAAGGCTCGTGACGTGGATGTACGATCCATTAAGGCCATGCGGGTAACATGTCTGTCTTCTCGGCTGTTAATAATAGCTGGTCATTGAGATCCAGCGTGGAGTTCCGTATGACGAACCCGTCGATTCCATATTCTGCAGATGGTCTAAGGATCTTGAGCACTGCGAGAAGCAATACTGTGATACGATAAACCTCAATCCTGGTTGGCAATAAATTGACCTCTATCAAAGTAAGAAACGGGGTTATAAGCATTTATCCTTCTTACACGAGGCATCACAACAACTTTTCACCAGAAAACAACGTTCGATTGCAATTTGTGAATGAGAAACCTGCTGTACATTTTCTTCATTTAAGTACATTGTAGGTATCGCTACCGGCACCGGCTTTGGATTAATGCGTTCAGAAGCCAATCATTTGCAAATCACAGCATCTCTTTTTTGTCGTGTAAATTTCATGTGTGTAGCGTATCTTCTCTTGGTATAGAATTGTTCGAAAAGTACTTGAAGAAAGGTAAAACAAACATGTTCTTTTTAGTGTCGATAATGCAAACTTAAATGTGCGGTTAAGTAATATTTATACATTCAGACGATAATGTTTTATCAGCGTACATGACAATATCTTCGCTTTGTTCGTTTGCACACCTCGGATGTTTTAAAAGTTCTTTTTGCAATATTTAGTGACATTCATCAGAAAACAGTTAAAATATTTATCCATCAACTTTTAATAACGGAAGAAACTGTCGGGAGAATGAGGCAGATTTGTCTCACCTGTCGATTGCTAGAGATTTAATGTAAGGGCTCATCACAGAGTGTGCAACTTGTGAGAATAGTTCAGTGATAGCGGAGTCGCCATGAGAAGACACGAGAAACAACACGCCAAGAACCAGAAACGCTAATGAAGATCGATATATGTCCAATACAGGTAGGAATAACAGAAGTTTAACTTTATGCAGCCACTCCAGAAATTCTGCTTCCAGAAAGTTATACGAGGGGAGTGTGTTTGCAAGATGACACCTATCGTTTGCGTCTCCTCCCTTCTGCATACATAATATCCCATTTAACATAATGCAAAGTATCATCAACTCAGGAGTCATCATCATTTAACATAGTCACTGGGGCTGGAATCAATGGGAGACCATTATATTTATGGATGTGTCCAAAAATAGCCTAATCATTGATTCTAATGCACATTGACCTAGAGGAGAACCTGGACTCATTACAAATCCTTCAACATTGAAGAAATGACTAATATGACAGCGGCGATATTTTGATCATGGTAGGCATAACACTGGGCTGGTGCATGACCTACATGTTTTTGACATTAGATCTGTGCCTGCTATGAGGTATATGAATATAACTTTGAAGCTTTATGTTATTTTTTAGAGGTGTAGTTGACTCTAACAGCATTTTAATGGATGTCAACGTTCGTCCAAATTGATCTCAGATGGTAGATGCATTTCTAGAAAATGAAGATATTAGCCAAGTGGATCGGTCAGCCAATTCTACAGACCTTAACCTATAGAACGTATTTGAGATGTTCTTGGGATGGTAATTGAAACTCGCCTTGGTCTTCCACAAGCCATCCAGGATCTGAAAACAGTTTTTCTGGAGGAATGAGATCAACTGTTACAGGGATTTATAAATTGTCATCTTTCCAGCACGAATTGACGTTGTGAAAGTTGAATAATTATAAGAGAGCGTCATTCTAATTATTAACCTATCTTTTGTTCATTATTATCCCGATTTATGTAAGACTGTCTTGCACGGATGATCCGTAAACACATTCATGTGTCATTTGTTTAATTTATAAATAAGTGACTGACATGAAAACAGTGTTGGTTTATGAAAGTAGCTCTATGCAGCAAAATCAGTCTGTTATTGATTACGCTAGCATACAACAAATTTGCTTACTCTTTTGCAGTAATGGATCTCAAGCAACATCGATGGCGATGTTCTATATCCATATATAATATTCCAAATCAAAGAACACTAATCAATGATTTACTGAAAAATTTTGAATGAGGGAATATGTATTAAAGTTACACAATTAAATTAGATTCATTAGAATACAACTTAACACATCGATCAATAACTCCCAAAACTAACCCAGAGATGGCACTCGTAGTAAACCAGTAACCAGGTCTTTCTAGAGTACTAACCTTTGCTTGAAACGTGTCACAATTTTAAGTCGATCGGACCAGGAAAAAGGTGTTTTGAAGTGAAGTGAAAAAGGTTTTTTCCAAGTGGGTGCCGCGATTGCTTTCGAAGGAACAAAAACAGCAACGAGTCGATGATTCAGAAAGCTGTTTATCGCTATTTACTCGCAACAAAAAAGATTTCTTGCGGGAAAAAAAAAAAAAGATTTGGAAAAGCGTTGGAACGATTGTATCACCCTAAAAGGTGATTAACAAAAGGTGTTATGTTGATGAATAAAAAAAAATTTTGCAAAAAAAATGTTGTTTTCAATTTTAGACTCGGGAGTTATTGATCGATGTGTTATATTCAATTCTCTACTTTTCTGAGTTGAAAAGGTTTCACTATTATTTTCATTAAATCTTTTCGTGGTGTCATCTATTAAAACGAATTAAAACTGGTGGATTATATTAACATAGTTCGTGGTTTCCAAAAAGGTTCATAATGAAGAATTTAATCTCAGAAAATTAATGAAGTGTTTTGAAATATTTTCCATGTACCTTTTAATACAGAGAAGAAAAACATTCTTGAAAAAGTACGAATTAGTAATCTTAATATAACAATGGTTCAATTCGAATGTATTTAGCTAATTCTTTTTTTCATTTTAAGTGCATATTCTGTAGCTCTCTGAAATGGTTTGAATGTTTATTATTAATAACATGTCACCGACTATATACGTATAGCATAAAATTTAATACCATATTAAAATTTATTTTATGGCATAATTATAAATGCAAAAGACTTAAAAAAAGAAATCCTTTAAAATTTAATCAAAATTTACGTATAGGAAAATAGGAAGAATTTTATAGGTCTACAAAACGACATTATACTTGCGTTATTCTTATGTGGGGGTATGTCTCAAGATATTTTTATTTCTTCGAAAAAAAGTTATTTGGGTTTTCAAGTCTTTCAGCTTTTATTGGATTTGAAATTTTATGAGATTATAAAATTTTGTTTTGGAACAATATAAAACTGCATGCACTTTTTGATATGTTCGATTTCTTTTCTTCTAAGTAGTCGTGCAGGATTTCGAATATGAAAATTTAATAACATTTAATACAAAAAGAGACAAAAATTATGTTAGAAAATTTGCACATTTACATTCCCAAAAAGGCTCAAGTTTTTTAAATGGGGGGAATAGTTCTTTTTAATCAAAAGACAATCGAAAGCTCAAGTTTTATACATTTTGTGAAATATTTTTTTAAAAATTCAATAGTCAATCTATAGCTGAATATTCTAATGCTTATAGAAACGCAAACTTTTATTTTAAAAATTACTTTTTTCTTTTTCCTCCAATTTCTTAAAGCAGAAAAAGGAAAGTAAGCATTTTCGTATACTCATATTTTATTGCAAGCAGCTTACTGTTGGTCATACGAAAAAGTCAAATGTAACTGATTTTTGCAGCATATCAAAGAGAAACTGCAATCATTAGAGATTTTCGAACGAATAAATATTTTAATTATTTCTGATTTCTAACAAATACATTGTTTTTTAAAGCCCTCCACCAATGAATATCAATCCTTTTAATAATTTGCTTTTTTCAAATACAAAATCCCTTGTTAATTTATTACAATATAAGTGAAAATAAAAAAAAAAAAAACGTTCATGCTGATGCATTTTCAGAAAAAATATATGTTGAAGTAATTAAGTTAGGGTCCTTTTTGTAGAACTAAATTAGTTTAGTTTAGTTTTTATTAACGTTGCACTAGAAGCAACACAAGGGCTATTGGCGACGGACCTCGTAATTTTGAACCACGGTCAAGTGACGAGGACGACACCTGAGCTGGCACCTCCCTCTCCAAACATCCACACCACGCCAATGGGAGGACTTTGGGCCCCAGCCCCGACTACACGGCGGGTCTTTGGTGGCCAAGGATCGAACCCGCGACTGAACGAAAGCCGTCGGTCGCTAGTCAACGACCTTGACCACTAGGCTAACGCGGCCCTTGTAGAACTAAAAGTAACTATATCAGAGTTTAATATTTACTCACCATTTGCTGTTAGAATGAATTTTTCTGATCATTTCAGTACATTATGTATGATTCTACCATTCAAGAAGGAATAAAAGGGTAATTTTTTGTTATTTAACAATTTTACAGATTTAGAACAATGAATAATTTTTATTGAAAATGTAAGATTTTTCTGGTGAACAATAAATGATCCTAATAATTTATCTCAAAACTCTGTATCGGCACTGAAACGTCATTACATTGTAAAAAATAATTAAGCGTTTTAATTTCATTCTGAATATGTTTTCAGTTTATATGAACCTCTTAACGAAGTTTGCATATATGATTCAATATGTACTGGAAATTTTAACTGAAGGTGTTAATAAAATTATGTAATTTTCAATCAAATTACTATCGAAAGTTTCGATAAAAAGCATGAATGTTACTTCAATTTTTTGAATGAGATTATTTTTAATATTTTCGAAATCACGAAGGAATATAATAATGTTTAATTTAGCGTAACAGTTTTTAATTATTATTTGAATTTAATTAAAATACAAATAAGGGTAATGATTTGCTCTTCACTAAATACACAATTTTTTTTCACGAATTCTTTGCCAGATTTTAAACGGTATTTATTATTATAGAATGGATAGAGATAAATGAATGTTGGAGAATTGAATTCAAAAACAAAAATGGCACTGGAAGGTGGGAAGCATGCCAACTTTACAAATATAAATCATTCTCCCTGTGAAGAAAATATTGTTTTTAGTAACTCATTTACTTAAAAGCGATGCTCTTGTAAATTTTTATTCCATTTTGTACAAAATTTTATCACTACATATTTCATACAATAACGCCGCTTTAAAATTCTTACAAAATTTCTAAATAGAAATTTTGTAATGGAAAACTGAAAATGCAAGCTTTGAAATGTATCATTATATTATAATAACTTCATAAAAAATAAACATACAGACATTTAAATACTATGAAATAATTGATAATGACACTACGAGAAATTTAATATTTAAATTTCATTTTTAATCATGTTCATCTTAATTTGTTAAAAAACTGCATATGTATTTAATGTATTAATTATTAGTTTGAATTTAGGGTTGTGGGTATGGAACAATCGAAGTTTTAGATCTTACTTGAGGGTACTGACGCGTAACTTGGTAATTTGGAAACCATGGTTTAATAAGGCCTAATTCCATTTAATACATAGAACCCTTTAGTATTTTGTCCAACGAATTCTTGAAAGAATCCGGACTCAAAGCATTAGATTTCAGCATCATCAGTCAAAATGTTCGTAATTTTAATAAGTTTTCTGCATCCAAAAAATTGTTCATATAAATAAAGTTTGCTATGTGTCAAATTTTGACTTTGGCTATATATTGTTATGCAATCAACCCAAAGGTATTTGTAATTTGAAGGGTTTCAAAAGCATACAAGGTAGTTCAAAAATTCTCCGTTCTTAAAGACAAATGGCATTACTAAAGCTAGTTGAAGTTATTCTAATGTTTTACCATCTCTTAACGAGCACTGAAATAAATGTGACTCAGATTCATGGGCTAGTTTTGATCTGAAAGCTATTTTCTATGCAATCAATATTTGATTGATACCGCGAAGAGGTGATATCTCCATTTTTGTCAAGTGGTTATTGTCGATGAAGCTTAGATTCACCATCATTTTGTGTGTGTATGCCAAGTCTTGGTAAATTTCTTATTTAAATGCGTTACCGGTAGGGATGCAGGGCCACTATAAAAAGAAAGAAAATGCCTTTTCCTTCCGAAAGCTCCGATAACATTCCATAACATTAAGTACATAATGACCCTCCAAGAGGTCAGGAGTCTAAAAAGGAACCTCTTGATATTAAAACTTACTGTTCGATGTTCGTGGGACTACGTATCACAAAGAAAAAAAAATGGCTTTATCAGCCAAAAAAGTTATGGCAATGATTTTTTAGGATGCGAAACATGTCATTTGTATAGACTTCTTAGAAGCAGGAAAAACGATGAATGGACAATCTATTGTGAATTATCCAATTCTCGTTTCCTGACACGGGTGTTTTTTTGAACTATCCTCGTATTTAAAGTACATTTAGTCTTCTCATGAAATATAAAAATAATTTTAAATTTATGTTCAAAATACATAATTTAGTTACAAATAATGAAAGGAAAGGAAATCGAGCCTGAATACTTGACCACTGAATGCTTGTAATAATGCTTGAGGTACGAAATAAAGTATTAGTGAAAAAACGACCCATCTATGTTCAAAATATGCACTTTTATCTTAAATTATGAAAAAAAAAATTAAATCAACCCTAAATTGTTGACTATTAAACCTTTGTAATAAGCAATATTTTTTTTTTGCTGTTAATGGAATTCATTTTGATATTATGTGTTTCTAAAATAATCCAATAAAATACAAACTTTTTAGTGCGAGAATGAAAAGAAGCCTTACATCATAAAAAAAGAAAAGCTATACTATATATACAATCCAGTAATAGCAAAATCTTAAATTTACTTATTTTCTTTTTCAGCACCACTAATAAACGAAAACATTTACTTTAATTTTTTTCTTAAATTTTGAAAGGGCAAATAATTTTGAATTTTTAACCAAAATTTAATTTGATTTTTGTATCACAATGTATGCTTGCAATCCAAATCTCGATACCTGAACAACTTGCGTCGCCATCCTATTACCTGTTTCGTCTACCATTTTGTTGTTTATCGCAAGAGCTAAATTTCTATCAACCTAAGTTCCATCACAGACCAGTTATTTCCAAAATATCTTCATTTACTTCTCAAATAAGGAGGATGCATTTCATCTTAAGATTCTTTCCGCGAGCACTAATAACTTCCATAATATATAGAAGAATACCCTTACCGGAGTAAGATGCGGTAAGGGTATTCTAGATACTAATAACTTCCATAATATATAGAAGAATACCCTTACCGGAGTAAGATGCGAGTACCATCTGCAATTGCTTCGTCATCATTGAGTCCTAATTCCACTAAATCTGCTACACACGTCAGAACACTCCAGCACATATCATACTAACATTCAAATTACTCTAACCAGTAACCGTAATTCTTCGCGATCTCGGCTCTCCCCTTCTTCTCTCAATACATTTCAATTTATATATGAACTTTGCTCGTATAATTAGGGATTGAGTTATTTAAATCAAGTAGCGTCATTGAAATGTCCACAAAAACAATTGAAAGGAAGTAAGACTCATAGCTATAAACTAAATATACTTTAAATAAAAATGCCTCTTTTTATTAATGTCATGACCTTTTAGATGAACTGATCCGAATCGTTATAATAAACAAAATGACTTTATCACAAACTGATATTTATCAAATGAAATCTGCATAGTTCTTTTTATCTATGTGAATAAATCAGTATTTGATATTTGATCAGTTTACTTTAATAATATTTGCATACAAACATGAATAACAAACGATCTTTCTTAAAAATATCATGTATGAATTGTTATAAATAATATTTAAAACTTATCTAGACTATCATAAATTATATTTAAAATTGGTTTGGCCATCATAAATGAAATTTAAAATTTAGTTTGTTATCTTAAATTTAAAAATATTATTCTATGTTGTACTAAAGTCACTGTTAAGTTACAACACAACACCTCACCAAAGAATTGATTTCACGTTTCAATTCTTTCTAATATTTCCAATTATTTTCTTATGGGCAAAAATTTAAAGGATAATAGAAAACATCTAAACACGCATATTTTATTGTGCAATACATTGGTTGAGAGCAATCGGCGAGCCACTAGACGGAGTTGTAATGAAAAACATAAGGCGCGACTTTTCTTAAACATCATCTTTTCTACCATGAATTTTAGGTGGCATGATAACGTACACTAATCAGGCAAAAGTAGACACGGACTTCACGAATGGTCTAGCGAATGGGAATGCTTTGGAAGCCGAAAGACTGTATAGGCAGCTTTTCCCGAGAAGAAACGTGCTAGACCGAAAAAAATTCGAATGATTGTATGGGTGCGTATGTAAAACAAGATCCTTTGTCACTGGTATGCATGATGCAGGAAAAGGCCATACCTCCTGAAATCCACGACAGAAATGACGATTATTTAGAAAACTCGCGCTTTATGCCTTCTATTACAGTGCCGTCTCACCATTTCCCGCTTGCTCTTCGCATGTGCATTGAAAGGTGAAAATTGCTTGTTCAGATGTTTTCTATCATTCCTTAAATTTCTGATCATGAGTTTCAAATTACTCTGTTTATAAAATATTTTTTGGCACCTATAAATATATGTTCTACAAGGGTATTTATACTTACTCAGGAATAGGCCGAACTCCGTAATTATTAAAGCAAAGAATTAATAAGAAACACCTTAAATATGATCACCTAGTGAAAACACATGCATAAATATTCTGAAATTTTATTATTTAATAAACTATATATTTAATAAGTATTCACAAAGTAACTAAAAAAAGGAATATTTCCTTGCTGTAAATATTACATTGAGTCTTATCTATTTCATTAGGAACATAAAAATAATCTAATTTTGCTACACAACATCTAATAAAAAATCCGCTATGAAATAAGCAAAATGAATTTTCCTCACCTATAACTGGAGCCAAATTACACCTTCCAGGAAAAACAAACATATATAGAGAGAGATTGGGTGCTAACATCATTAAGTTCGGAATCACTTAGCGGCTGAATGAGCCAAGATATCACGTATCCGATCTATAGGAGCGGAACAAATTGGATAAAACGAAAACTCAATTTGGGGATTTTGATAGAATTCTAGAATTACGCGTTACAGGTATCAAATCATGGCGATAATTATCCTTAATTTATTCCGAACTTCAAATTATTTAATCTTAAAGTAAACGAAACTTTTTTAATGCGCTATAAAAACATTTAACGAGACTTATAAATCATAAAGGACATTTATCATAATACAAAAGAATTAAATGTATGCTTCAAAAATAATTTAATCCCTTACATGTGTAATTTAACAAGCTGGATTTATAATTCTTTTTATTCAGAAGTACGACTGATAAACTGTTTTACAACTTAAAGCGAATTGTTTAAATAAATTAGAGTTTTAAACACTTGAAAGTGTTTATAATACAAAAATTCGGAGAATTTTCCCACTTAAAAATAATTTAAGATTCCTGAACTTTAATTAAATGTATAAATAGAAGCAAATAGCTTTAAAAGAATTTTCCTGTTTGGTGGTTAAAAGAATTTTAAATTACATTTGATTGGACGTGTACGTTTTCTGAATATTACATTTTAGATTTTCAGCAATTCAATGCATTTGCTGTTTATTCAACTCTTCGTGTGTGTACTTAAGCATTAGTTTTCCGTTTCATTGAAATTGACGTAATTAGTGAAATTTTATTGACATTTTATTTGTTTGCTGAAAGTTTCTTAAAAAATAACTGCAACACAAATTGTCAATTTTCTCGCAGAGACATGTGTTATGTAGTTTTCTGACATAAAAAAGTATTGGATCACTTTGATGTACTTGTTGAGTAAGGTATTTGAATCGTGATTTTTAAGTTGAATGATTTAGTTTCGAATATATCAGATACTATAAATATTAAATATAAGTTTAGGTGAGAGTAGTATTGACTGTGGGTTGGAATTATTTTTATATAAATATAAATAAGTTTACTTTAAGTATGCCAATATAATTACATATATAAATTCTAAGAAATTGAAATTTAAAAGAACAGATTTAGTCACCCAAGGAGAGCTTTTTTATAACTATTATTATATTACTCAATTAAATGTAATAATTAAAGTAAACGATGAACTATCGAGAAATGGAGAACAGTAAACCTTTCCGATATTAAAATTAAAGCAAGCTATAAATTATTAAATTGAATATATTTAAGCTAAATGTAATTAAAATTAAAGCAAACGATAAATTATTAAATTGAATATTATATCTGCTACATTTAATTAAAATTAAAGTAAACGATAAATCAATCAATTAAAAATATTTGAGCTAAATGTAATTAAGATTGAAGCAATCGATAAAAAAATTGAAAAGTGATCTGTTACGCCTAAAGTGATCCCCCTAAAACAATGGCCCATTGAGTGGCTAAAAAAATGTCTGCCTCACAGAACAATCTTAAGATTCTGAATAATGCTATTCATTTTCAGTCGTATCATGAATCCTTTTTACATATGATTTAAGGTAATACATAAATGGACAAGTATATAAAATACTTAACTTTTATATTTGTTTCACTTCAAACCATTAAAAAATTGGGAAAATTTATTATGATATATTTTTGAAAATTGAGTTAATTAGTGGTGTAAGCAGGCATCAGACATATGTTACATATATTTTATTTCAATCCAAGAAAAAATTCAAGATTAAATTATGATGAGTATTTTAGAAATTTAAGTTCATTACTGGTGAAAGAAGGCATCAAAAATACGCGCAAAAACAAGATAAGTTTTTGAAAAGTGGTCTGGTACGACATTTTCGAGATAGCTAAAGCAATATCTCCTTGTGTGGCTAATACATAAATTGTTCCACATAAAATTTTACAAAGAACAGATTTAGCCGAAAAAGGTGCTAAATGCTTCTTCTTTTGAAAATAATTATTATCTAATTCAATTAAATTTTAAAATTAAGGCAAACGATAAAACGTTGAAGTGGACCATGATGTTCATTTTAGAAATTAAAATTAAAGCAAACGATAAATTGTAAATTGAACATATATGTGAAGCTTAATGTAATTATTGTTGCCATAAAATGAAAACAGGTCACGTACTTTTCACACTTTATTTTGAAAAATGAACGGGATGTTCAATTTATATATTACTTAATACAATAGTCTCTTCTGTGACTAATAATTTACACAAATTGGATTCTACAATCTTACTCTCTTGATATTTTATTAAGTGTAGTTTACTATCCTAATTTTTGACAATAAACGTTATACTTAACTTATTTTTATATATATATATGTGTGTGTGTGTGAGTGTGTGTGTTTCCGATCTTAACTTGAAGATAGCAGCTTTTATTGTCGATTGAAGTAAGAAACTTGTGTTAAGTTAACAAAATTGAAATTGGGGAGTTTCGTGCGGTGATTAAATACTTATATTTAAAAGACTTAACAACGAAAGAGATCAACGCTGAGTTGGATAAAGGTCCTGTCTCTGTTTCTCCTATATTTGCAATTGCTTACAATTGAGTAAATAAGTTTAAACGTGGCCGATGTCCACAAAAGATGAACGTCTTTCGGGACATCCGGAGGAAGTGACTACTCCCGGAATGATTGACAAAATACACGATATGGGTTTCAGTGACTGACGAATCAAAGGCCACTGGCATATCACAAGGTACAAAGTCTTCAATTTTGCACGAAAAATTGGGTATGAAAAAACTCTCGCCAAGATGGGTACCACTTTTGCTCTCAGTGGAAAACAAAGGCAATCGTGTGGTAAACTCCGAGACTATTTTGGCGCTTTTTCGTAGCAGTTCTGATGAGTTTCTACCTCAATATATAACTATGCATAACTGTAACACTGATTCACTCCTAGACTCCAGAGCAAAGGAACAGTCAAAACTATGGGTTCCTGAAAGCGAATGGACTCCGTAGAAAGCAAATACGGAGAAATATGCCGCCAATTGATGGCCAAAGTTTTTTTGGATCATCTACATCACTTACGTGGAAAAAAACAAGAACTGGAGATTATTATGCGAGCTCAGTGCAAATTGAGCGAAGAAATTTTAAAAAGTCATTATTTGAAAAAAGAAAAAGACCCTCTTCCTTCCAGACGATGCACGGGTACACAATTGTACAACTTTGATGGCCAGTAAATTATTACAACATCCACCATATTCATCGGATTTGGCCTCCGCTGACTTTTGTTTTATTTTCAATAACTTAAAAAAAATTGCTCAGGGGATAACGTCTCACGTCGGACAAAGAGGTCATTGCCCAAATAGATGCCTATTTTGATGACTTTCGAAATCTTATTTTTTAGATGGCTGGAAAAAGTTGGATTAATGCTCGGAAAAGCGACTAGAGTGATAAGGAGATAACATTACAAAAATATACCTAAATTAGTTTGTTTCCTAACCTTTTTATTAAATTTCTACTATTAGCTCACACTCTCCCTATATACATCTTGTTCAAATTTTCAATCGTTAATGAAATACTTTTTATTCATCCACTCGAGTTCAAATACATTTTGTTAAACTTGTAGTGGATGATACTTGAAGTTAATACATTCATTAATTAAATTTAATTGGTGAAAATGCAGTTTAGCCCAACCCCTTGGCGCGATTTCAAAAATTACTTAATTTGGTGATTTTTTTTGGCTGAACGTTAAGTCCGCGAAGCGGACCAGGGAAGCCACATTTGGCAAAATACCACCCAAAGAATTTCTATCGCCAAGGGTGTTTGGGCTAAACTGCATTCCTATTATATAATTTACCGGATGAATTAAGAAACAAGCCAATGTTTCTACTATGTCACTCGCGTTGCAATGGCAAATTTGGTAGAGTGTCGGAGTAGAGTCTTCATGCCTGCGGATCGAATGTCGTCGAAGCATAAATTTTTTTTATTTGATTTTCAAATAACTAATTTTAATAATTATATGGGGGAAAAATTTCTCTTTTATAAGATATTTAGCAGGATATAAATTTAGGAATAAATACCATCAGTGATGAAGCGTGTAGATTGCAAGAAAAAAATTATTTTTCTATTTAATATTAAGATTCGGTCACATGTATATACATATTTATATTAATTGTAATTATTTAATAAAAAGTAACTAAAATAAAAATTTTCTTTGTTGACTTAAGTAGGAATTGTCTTAGTTTTTCTTATGTTACTTGTTTCTAAGGGCTTATTGAACGATCCTCGTACTTGAACGCTAATATAATGAGAATTAGGTTAAGTAGATTGAGGCCATAATTCAAGTTCTTAAGCAGGCATTTTATTTCGTTGACAGTTTCTTACAAGAGAGGTTTCGACTAATTTTTACAAGAAATTTAAGGTAAAAATTTTTTTTTTTTACAGAAAATGAAATTTAAGAAGAGAAAAATATAGTAATTACCTCCTAATTAAGAATAAAAGCTAAAATCGAAAGTAGTGGATGAGAGTCTTATTAAATCAATCAGTGTTAGGAGTTCTGTGGCAGATGGCATAGTAACGAGCCGTCGCCCGTCTTGATTTTATGAGGACAAAACGTCCCGAGTGCCGTCGAGAGACTTACTGAGCAGAATTTGTTATAGTGAGGGGATTTGTGTGGCATCAGGGAAGCTATTTGTGGCCTGCCAATCGGGGAGCAGTGTATCGAGCAGGTGAAAAACCCGAAAGGGAAAAATTTTCGGAGGCTGACTTGAAATGCCAACTTGAAGTGCGTAATAGAAACAGTGCCAAATTTGGAGAGGGATTTTTTTTTTAAGTGAGGGCATGTCAAAGAGAACAGTTACAAAAAAGAGAATCAAATGCTCGTTCTCCAACCAGGATGATGTCATTCCAATGGCCTTAATTGGTCAGTGATCCCAATCTACCCATCACTAGGTATAAGGAAGGAGGTTGAGGTAGTCCTAGGGACCGTCAGAAATTACAAATTTCTGAGTGATGATCAAGGACGCTTCATAATAAATATCAAAATAAAAAGAATTGTGTGTGTCCGATTGTAGAAAAAAAAAGATATAATGAATTACATTTGCATCTGTACACTTTTATTTATCATTATGTTTAACACGTTTTCTATAAGTGGGTGGTAATATATATATATATATATATATATATATATATATATATATATATATAAGATTGAAGATTATTGCTAAGAATCTGATAGTTTACTTTTTGAATGGTAAATTTGATCGATTACATTTGAAGTTTACATTTGATAGTTTACATTTGAACTCCTCAAGCCAACTTTTTCGTGATGCAACAACATATTTCGATGCAATAAAGTTGCATCAATATTAAGTTTCTAGTTTTAAGGAGTTATGTTATTATTTTGAAAAAAGTGTTGTTTACAATATTAACTAATTCAACAAGACGTGTAGTACATTTTGTCGAGATAATTCCGTTCGCATCAATATGTCACCCGTTAATACGTATATAATTAATGTAAATTTTTTGAAATTTCATTCGTTTTCTTACAGCGGGAATGCAGTTGAAAGTTACTTTCCTTGATACTGCGGGGGATCTCCAGTTTCCAGCTATGCGTCGGCTGTCAATAGCTAACGGCCAGGCATTTCTGCTCGTCTACAGCATTGACAGCGAAGAATCTTTCCGCATTATCAAGCAATGTTTCGAAGAAATTAGGGAACAGAAACCTGATTTCCAAGAACTGCCTATTATGGTAAGCAAAATTTACGTTTATCTCTTATAATGAACCCCTTGAGAATTATTTCTGAGTATGTCATATTTAATAAGGAGACTACGAGACAAATATTCTACTCTTGACTATCTAAAATTGATGAACTTAAGAATTGCGTTGAAAAAGAAAAAGGGATTTTAGTAATGAATTTTAAAAAGAATCGGCACGCTATCGATTCGGGTGAGGTTTGATAAAGACCTTAGCCCAGTTTGTCTCTGATATCCAATCTATTCTACTGTGTGAGATAGTATGACTTTGATTTCTACTCTTGCCCAGACGTTTATTAAAAAATGTGGCATTTAACAAATTGCATGTAAGTTTGAGCATGCTTAGAAGTTATGTAAAGAATACAAATTAAAATTTTATAGTTAAATTTTAAAAATTTAAAGAGTTAAAAGTTAAGTATTAGAAGAGATGAATGAAATTAGCCGAGCCTGCCTGGGAGTTGTATTGTGAAGAGTTCAGCCGGTGAATTGAGCAGTTGACTCGCCGAGGATGTGAGTTTCTGTCAAGTAAGTTTTGTAGGAATTATTCCAGGTCTTCTTGCTTGGGTGTTTCTTCTCAGTTTTCTTAAGAGACTTGTTTTAAGTTTTGTCTTTGTTGTTGAAGCACTTTCTTGATATTTTAACAATGAATAGTTTTATTAAGGAGTAATTTTTGGAAATTCACAGCTCCATAATTCGTATACATCAGCTTGAGTCGATAATTTGCCTAATGACTGAAATTTGATCTTTTAAAATGACATTAATATTTGTTTTGTAGCAAATCTTCAGACAGGATAAGCATAGGTAATGATAGTCTGAGAATCAAAGTGTAGATGATAATTTTTTTTGGTTGACTTGATTTGGATTTCGGAAGAATTAGGAGAAGAATTTACCGGCTATTGCTAGTACACATGGTAAATGTTGTATGAAAGTGAAAGTTTTAACGAGGATCACCCCGAGATATTTTGTTTGCTTGGACCAGGGGTAAATTTCTGAGTTAATGTTTTCCTTTTGGTTGTAGAAAGTATTGCTTCATTTTTACTACCGTTAAAGTCTATTTTCTGCTTAATGAACCAGTTTTCAAGTGCTGAGACATATCTGTTCAGTGCACTGAAGACAGGTATGGGAGGTTTGTAGATTGCAGTGGCATCAATTTTATTCCGTGTAAGTCAACTATGGGGGAAAAAAATGCAAAATGTAGTCCACATCTTCACTAGTGAAGCTGTACTTGTGAGAAACTTTGATGAAATTTCCTCTAGAGTGACACTGGATAGGGATGTTACACCTGCACAAAGAAAATTAAACTTCCAGCTTTTCAAAGCTCAGGAGATGAGGAGAAGCTACTTTATATTTCTCTTTGTCGAATTAATTCGTAGATGAAGGTTATTTATGTTTGATTTCTATTATTATTTTTAAATCAAAATATGTAACTACCGTGTGAAAAAAAAGGATGAGAGTATAATAATTTTCATACATTCTGCGTTTGTTACATGTTATGATATTAGAAAATTAAATAAACAATGTATTCCAGCTAGTAAATATTCCGTCCAAATCAATTGTGATTCTTGGTTGCCATAAGTAATGACTATTTTGTGCAATCTGAACACTTCGTAACAAATGTTTCGAAGCTCAGTTATTAATGATACTGATATGGAGCTTCCTCCTACCTGAATTAAGATTAATTGATTCTTTCAGTTACTCTCAATCTGAATCTAAAATCAAATTAAATTTGGATGAATCAAGGTCGTAAATTAGATTATCTCTAACGGATAGAGCTAATATGAACTGATCGAATTAAGAGAGAAGAAAGATTATATTCATAATTGATAGTAACTAACATAAACGAAAAGATTATAAATAACTCATTTACGCTTATTACGAGTTTATTAATTTAATTTCTAAAGGATTAACATTTACAAAGAGATACATACTTGAGGATACATGTTATGTCTGGCCCCCGGCTTTGAAGAACTCTAGAGCAGGCTACTGCCCAACTCAAAAGATTTAGCGGTGGCCTCTTTGGAAACGCATGTTAATTGGATGTGACCTATATTCTACATACATTCACACACACACACACACACACACACACACACACGTGAGAGCTTGTGTGTGTATATATGATGAATTCAATTTTGCACCTTTTATGTAATATTGGCTCTTTTAACCCAAATTCAAATGTCATGTTTAAATCTTTTATTTTCACCTCTCGAGTCCCTTAAAATGATTTTTCCTTCCAAGTCTCTTCAGAGAAATCAAGATCATTCTACAATAAATTAAGTGAATTCATACTTTATTGAATTAAGTGTATGTTTGCAAAATGTAATTTTTAAAACTGTCCTGAAGTTACGAAACAGTGCTGGTGCTAATTTATCAGCAATCTAAAAACACCAAGTAGTCTGTATGCCTGGAACTATTCGCTTCTGGGTCAAATATATTGGGCTTGTTGCAGACAGACTGGCTGCTGCTATTTCGAATGATCCGTTCTTCATAGTCCCCCCAATCTTCTAGTAATACCCCTCCCCCTGCTCTTCAGTAGGTTTGGTGGTTAGGTTTGAATTGTAAATCAAATAAAATGAGTTTGACTGTGTAATTGTTTCTGAACAAGAATACAGAAGAAAAATTGTCACGAGAAGCGAGTCAATGCACTAAGATAATTTCATAGAAATGGAATAGAATACATACGACTCATGGTGGAATATGAGGGTGACAACGCTTTGGTTGACATCCTACCGGTTGACACTGAGTAGGCCACATGCGGCCCGAGGGATGCCAACCGCTATAGAAAGTTGTAAATAGTTAAAGAAAAACAAGTGCAGTATAGTAAAAAAGTGAAGAAAAAAGTGTTTAAACTTGGTGCGTGGTCCCTTTTAAGAGAAGCCCGAAAGATCGCAATGATGAGCAGGAACGCAATTATAACAGAGGCTTAATCTCTTACTTCCCAATCAAGAAGCGACATATCTGATGGACTAGTCTGGTCAATTAACTGCCTACGGGGATGTCATTTATAATTGCAAAGAGAGAAAGTTGTACACTTAGGTATAATGCTGCATTGTATAATGCTGCATAATTAATGGATAAAGGGAGGGGCACCACGTATTAATACAGAGAGGATCTCTCCTGATTGAAACCTAATTATTCTTAGATTTTTAGCTTCCTTTAGACTCAATTATGATAAATTCTAATAATATGCGTCCGAATTGTATAGTTGATTTATGTTAATGCATACGAGAGATATTCTCACAAAATAAATCTAGCTCCAATGGAGAAGCATTTATGACATAACAATTCATTTTTTACGATACCTTTTTGTTTAATAATTTCGGAGAATACAGATTGCCTCATGGTGAGGAGGAATGTTGGATTTTTGTCCGTTGTGTGTTTGCTGAAATCTTATCAGTAATGTCGGATTATTCGTGAATCTTCCCTGAATCGACATCTGGGAGTTACTTTTTCTGATATTTTACTTAAATTTTCAACTCCTTTCCAATAAAATGAAACGCAATTACGTAAATTACATGAAGGTAATAAGTGTGAGGAATTGGATAATGATATATAAGCGAAAAAGGTTTGAAAGCGAAATGTATTGTATTCGATTTATATACATATTCAAAAGTTTGGGAGAGCTTCAAATTTTATCGCAGAAAATGTGATTTTTAAACAGTTTATTAATTCCGGGTCGTTCCCATACACAGACATAAAAATGGTTCAAAGCCTCAAATCAGAAGATGGGGGTGTTTTTCTTTCTAGAAATGAGATTCGTATTCTATGAAAGCGCAGCATATCACACTCTTATCCAGTTCTGTTTTTTTTTTTTTAATTTTTTTTTTCTATTTCGACTGACGTTGTCAATCACGTTACAAAAAATCATTTAGCTCGCAATAAAAGGAGTTAGCTGATAGTGTGCAGCTGTATATGCTAGCAAGTTAGAAATTAAAGTAATTCACTTCATTTGATCGTCTGTGATTAAAATAGTTTAGAGATGACTCTCGGCTAAAGTAGTAGTATAAAGTAGTAGGAGTTATTCGAGAAGCACCTCTCTTAAAACGAGTGAATTTTTAAGCTAGAACTGTGTTGTTTAATTCTAAGCTAATGTTTAGGCATGTTGAGAGATATTTGAGAAGCAGCGATCTTGTACAACCTGTGAAGAAACTTAATGAGCAACATATATTTCTGGCGTCTCTTCAATTGGAATTGTGATTTTATTGGTTATGAAAACCAATTTTATAATATCTGTAGATTTAAATAATGAGGAGGGGGAGGCGTAGCACGTATCGTTAAGAATTTGACCAAAATAACTGTAGTAAAGTAAGAGAAATAGGAAATAAATAGTGTAATAAAAGTTTAAGTAAAAGGTGAATATATAAATGGATGTATTGGTATTCGTTATCTTAAAAGTGATGAGTTGAAGATGAACTAAAGGTAAACGGGTGAAAAGATGGCCTATAAAATTGGATCGCTGCCTTTTTATAAGCAAGCTCATTGTCGCCTAAAATGGAGAAATGGTCATTCGAAAAGAGAAGTTATCCCTGTTCACTGGGGACATACCTGAAGAGTTAAATGAACATTCAACCCACTACGGGCTTTGATTTTGAATTCAGGGATGATGTGGGAATAAGGATTTGAAGAATTAAATGAAATTACGTTGCACACACAAAACGCCGTATCATTAAATAATGATGCAGTGAGGTATGCATGTAAAAATTAGATAAATCAGTTGTGATATTAGACCACTGAGTATATGCACAGTGCTGTACGCTAAGTATACTACTGAGTATATATGTATTATTTGTGCGTGTGTGGATACTCTCAGAGATAGGATATATTATTGAAGTATAGTTACACAACTGATAAAGAAGGTATAAATGGGAATTTAGACTCTAATTATTATACGTGCTTAGCTACAGAAAAATTAAGTGATAGAGTACTAATTAAAAATTGACATTTAAGGAAATTATGACTACCAAAATACCTTCAATCGGTTCATATTTTGATATAAAGTATTTTTATAATTATATTCAATAAAATGTTACTAAATTTGATATGTAAGGAAAAACATGTTTGGGAGAATTACTTATTAAGATCATTTAAAATTTACCGTGAATTGAGAAGAAGCGATTACGATGTTAACTTTTGGAGAGTATCTTGTGAGAACATATTGTAATTAATTCACATGCTTTGTTTTAGTTAAAAATGATATTCTTCTAATTATTAATTAAGGAAATTTTATAACTATAACAGTTAAAGTATTACTAAATTTAATGAATTAATTGAAAAATATTACTTTAAGTTTATCAAAAGTTTTTATTGAATTATGAAAAATTATTACAAAGTTAAACTTTAGAAAACATCTAGAGAAAGCCAATTTAATAAACTTTATTGCAATCATAAATATTCATCTGTAAATAATTTTTATAAATATTATTTTTGGTTAATTATTATTGATATTGTAAATTGTATTTGATTGTACAAATATTAATCTTTAACATCAATACACATCATATATTAGGAAATTGTATCTTTCTTAGATAAGTAATGATAATGAAATCAAAATCAAAATAGTAGCTTAGTCAGTTGTTATTATCATTATTAGTATTAATTATTTATCGTTCTTAAATAAATGATAATAATCAAATCAGAATCAATGCTGTAGCTTAGTCTATTGTAGTGTGATTTGTCTATCTTCACCTTCATCATCATAACTTCATTTAATATTAGGCTGATTAATTGCTAGTCTAGTTTATCTCCTTTTCCTAAGGCTGTATAGAAATGAAGTGTTTGATGGTTGTTCTCCAGAATTCAGAAATGGCGTCTCTCTAAAATGAATAGGGTTTTCACTTGTGATCACCTCTCTAATAATAAACATAGCCCTGAAGGCTTTGCAGAGATTATTCACTCGGAGGAATAAGGACCTTCAATATTCTTCATGGAGTAGCGGTATGCCTGATATGAATGTGAACTCGAATTTAAGATGTCATTTGATTTGTATGAAATGAAATTATTTGAAGATGCTTCTATACTAGTTTCATTTAACCTGATGACTATTTTTAGATTAAAAAAATATAAAATGAAAAATGCATTCTATATTTAAAAATAGTATCCTACTTAATTTGAGTCAGATAGTGTTTTAAGGATCCTTACTAATTAATTTTCTTTCTTTTCTGTGGATATTTTTCATAAATTGATATTAATTATTGTCTCATAATATCATTTGAATTTATTTCGGAGACACTGTCATGATAGTTTGTCTTCGGGAATAAACGAATGATGAAATTAATTTAAAACATGATTTTTCAATAACTTGCTTGTCACGTGGTCACCGCGGTAGCTTAGTGGTCATGGTCGCGAACTCGAGGCCTTCGTAGTTTTCCACGAGTTGTAGTCTCGAGACCTGAAGCCACTAAAGTTACCAAGTTCTCCCATTGGTCTAAAGAGGAAGTTCAGAGAGGGAGATGCCAGCCCAGGTGTCGTCCCGGTCAATTGACCTAGGTTCAAAATTAAGAGATTCATTGCAAATAGTCTTCGTTAAGGACTATGATAGTAAGGAATGAATCAACTCTAACATAAAATTAGTCTCGCAAAGTAATATAAAACATATTGAGAATGCAGAGTAGACTCGTAGACACAGCAGATAATGTTCTGTCAACAGACGACGTAAGCGAATGGTTGATCGGTGATGAAGAGAAGGCAACAAGTTTCTGATGGACGATGACATAATATAGAACGGGACCTTAATAGAAGATGATGAAAAGGTGGATTTGAGAGAAGTGAAGACAGTTGTTCAGGCAATATATCACAACGGTGTCGTAGATTCCACTGCTACATCAATTTTTTGGATATCAGAAAAGGCTTCCACTAGTGATATTCTATTGTATAAGTGGCTTTTCAACTGCAAGTGTTGAAAGGGACATTTAAAATTGAGAAATAGAAGAGAAGAGGAAATTATTTTGTCTTTTGCTTTTTAACGGAATAATGTAACACATGGATCAATAAGTCCCGAGACTGTGCGGTCGTTTTTTTGCGATTTCCTCCTTCAAACGCACCAGCAATATAATAATCACTGTTGATCGATTTACCTTTTTCGAGGTAGTCAATGAAAATCACGCCATGCGTATCCCAAAAAACTGACGCCATGACTTTGCCAGCTGACTGCTGCGTTTTCGGACGGCTTTCGAAAGCTGTGCGCCACTCAGATGACTGCCGCTTCGACTCTGAAGTGTAGTGATGTATCCATGTTTCGTCCATGGTCACGTAACGACGCAAGAAATCTTTTTTGTTGCGAGTAAATAGCGATAAACAGCTTTCTGAATCATCGACTCGTTGCTGTTTTTGTTCCATCGAAAGCAATCGCGGCACCCACTTGGAAAAAACCTTTTTCATGCTCAATTTTTCATGAAGGATAGTAAATACACTTCCATATGATATCTGTGTCATATCAGCAATCTCACGGAGCTTCACCTTACGATCTTTCATTATAATTTTTGTCACTTCACTCACATTTTCCGGTGTAACGGCTTCCACAGGTCTACCCGAGCGTTCCGCGTCATTTGTGTCGGTACGACCACGTTTAAACTCGGCAAACCACCGACAAATCGTTGCTTTTGATGGACAAGAGTCCGGGTAACATTTTTCAATCCATTGTTTCGCTTGCACGGTGTTTTTACCCATTAAAAAACAATGTTTTATCAGAACACGAAACTCGGTTTTTTCCATTTTTTTAAACAAACTACAAAACGACTTTACTCCAACCTCGATAACTCAGCTGTTTCTGGTCCGATCGACTTAAAATTTTGACACGTTTCAAGCAAAGGTTAGTACTCTAGAAAGACCTGGTTACTGGTTTACTACGAGCGCCATCTCTGGGTTAGTCTCGGAACTTATTGATCCATGTGTTAGAACATCTTATTTGCATATACTGTAATAAGTTTTGTACAATGATGCAAAGATTTAAAAGGATGGATCTTAGTGATTTTCTCATTACCAGGCATTTACGGTAACTTGGTGGCATTATGACCCAATATATGCAGGGAGATAGAGTGTTGCATGATATTCTCTGCAATTTTGGTAATATATTCCTTTTTTGATAATACCTTTCGTTTCTATATATATATACTTCATCAACAACTCCTCACATGTCGAGCTATCCAGGACAATACTGAAGTCTGATGCTGTAAAATTTTTGTGTGTCTTAATTTTAATTTAACTCTAGAATAATATATAAATTAATCAAGTTGTAAAAGTAATGTGAACAATTCTATGCCTTTGCGGTCTCGAGTGATTAATTTAATCCAAATGTGTACTGAGAAATTTTTACACTAGTATTATTCATATATACCTGTATTTAAAACCGAAAGTACTTTCATTTAATGAACCTATGCGTATCTAATCAAATACTATTTTATTTTACGTTTTAATTTTACTTTCAGGTTGTTGGCAACAAATGTGACATACCAGAAGAGCGCCGTCAAGTGAAGAAAGAAGATGTCAATGAATGGGTATTCTGCGAATTGCCAAAAATTCGCGCGAAAATCATAGAATGTTCAGCTAAAGACAACATAAATATTAGAGAAATCTTTCGATCTTTTCTTCAACTGGCCAAGATAGCTCTCCCCACTGAGTCTAATGCTCTTAGACGGAGGTCGAGCACACACGTTTCAATTGGGAGAGCTCCAAGGTAATTCAAAATTGTTAGCCCAAAGTATCGTGTTGCTTCCTGTGCGACGTTAATAAAAACTAAACTAAAACTACCAATCAATAGTATCTCCTTTCAGATCTTTTCTTAAATGTTTCTTGGTACTTTTTTCTACTTATATAAGAATAAAATGCTGCAATAGTGTTGAATGCCATTAACCATTTCTTTGGCATTTTGTGCATTAAATAATCATTAAGCTTTTGAGAATTGTATTACACTTGATTGAAAGCTATATATATCAACAGAAAAAAGAAAAATAATTATATATACAATACATCAATATATGATATTGATTTCAAAATGTATTTTTGTGTCATTTCATTCGATACGGAAGTAATAAAAGAATTATAAAATAAATAGATAAAAAGCATACGCAACTTTAATGCAATTTTCAAATTTTAATCAGCGTTGAGTAAGAGTCTATCCTCCCTGGTTTAAACATGGGAAATGAATAAAAAAGTAACAAAACTCCCAGTGATTCGTTCACATGAGTTACAAGAACTTTAAACGAAATCAAATTTATTTTTAGCTGCCGCTTAGTTTTGTTAAGTTTCATTTATTTTCAAATTTTCTGTTGAAATAAATTTCTTCATGTAAATAAAAAAAAGCTTATTGTAAAGCAGTTTTTTTTTTTAAAAAAGAATGTTTCATTCGTTAGAATGAGCAGAATACTTATTTATTTTTTTACTATGCTCAAAATTCAAATAGTAGACAATTAAAGCAAGCATAAAAGAAAAATGAACTTCTTATTATTCAATTATCATTATCTTGGAAAAACATTGAGAAATGATATGGATCATCTAATTTCCTGGTCTCTATAGGTACAAATTCTCAAAAGGAAGCAATGTTTTATTTTTTAGCATATGATGTTTGCCAAAAAATGTAATTCAATTACATAGTATGAATCTATTTCTAATTTATAAAAAGGAATCTTATAATCAGAATACAATGCCATGTATAAAGCAAATATTTGAATAGATATATTTCACCGTTGAAATATTAGAACAAGCATATGTCATTATTGTAACATGTTTAAACAAGCTATTTGCTTCTAAAAGGCAAAAAATTATGTGAATTATTTTAGACAAATGTGTACATTTTCATACCTGGAAGAGAAGAGAATTTGTACAATCAAATTGTTACAAGCCAATTTATTTTGTGCTGTTAGTAATCAAACTAAATTTTAGAAAAAGTAATTTAAATGTTTACATTAAAAGTTTTCGCACATATTTAAACAATTATAATAGAGTAAAAATGAGTTCGAACACCTTTTTTTTATTAACTAGTCAAATATTTTCGAAATCATTTATATTCTGTTTTGAAATTAATAAATCTATCAATTGAAAGTGATTTAATAATACTTTATCATTCGGTTTGCATTGAATATCCATAAATATTAAAATAATTTTGTTCAATTAGGAAGTATAAATAATTTTTAAAACTTTTTGCGATTATAGTTTGTATGGTTTATATAAGAAGTCATTTGACTACATCAATATGAATAAGAATAGAAGATTATAAAAATTTTATTTCTTATAATGTCTGTGATGTGAATATCTCATGCAAGAGTTAGTTTTCTTATAGTATTTATTTAGGTTATATATGCCTTTTGTAAATTCGTTAATGACTTGCAATTTTTTTAGCTTGATAATGTAATGATTACTATGCACAGTATAGAATAAACTACGGGAATACATTTGAAATATTTCTGATTACTTTATTTAGTTGGGATATTAATGAGCACAAAAATTTTGTAAAAGTGTAATCTTAAAAACTAAAAAAAAATATATATATGCATTGGGAAATTGATTGTATGCAATTTTCTGTTGAGTCTGTCAGTAAGCTTTTTACAGAAAGTGAATGCAGTGTGCTACACAGAAATATAATCAATGGATTAATGTCGGCGATTAATGAAACTGAATCTTCTCACCTTTTTTATTTGATTAAAATATTTGAACATTCTTGGCACATTTCCAAAACTTGACCTTGTTTATCCCCTATCAGTTTTTTTTAAATCAATTTCTTCACCGATCCTATTGTTTCCTCCGAGTACCTATGGTAAACATGATTTTATTGAATAAATCATTGTAAGGTAAGCTTATCAAAAATGTTGACAGTTTTCAATACATTAAACTTAACTATGATTTCATGATTGTCAAACCTTAATGTTTAAGGGAGTATTTCCAGAAAAGTGTCTATTTTGATTTAATTTAGGTTTAACTAAATATTTTTGAAATAATTTTTTAAAAT
The DNA here is from genome assembly GCA_019974015.1 of Nephila pilipes. Taxonomy (NCBI): domain Eukaryota; kingdom Metazoa; phylum Arthropoda; class Arachnida; order Araneae; family Nephilidae; genus Nephila; species Nephila pilipes. The sequence goes on from BMAW01113653.1 coordinate 664,016, forward strand.
CTGTTATGCGTTACTGTTTAATTGTTTCGAACAATTTGCGCACGTGTGATACGTGTTTTTGGTCTTACTGATAGTCGAATGTGCAAAGTTGAATGCAGATGTTTATTTATATTTAACTAGCTGATACCCACCCGCTTCGCTGGACAGAAGATAATTTAATAATTTGGAACCTATACGTAAGATATAAAGAAAAATTTCAATTTTTAAAACGTTAATGATAATCTAAATTTAAAATCTTAAGAAATTGATTGTCTGTAATAATGATTATCCTCAACTTTCAAATAGATGAGAAAAATAAAAAAAAATTAGTAAAATGTCACCCCATATATATATAATATGGATAAAATTCATTCCACCGTATACATGTTACACCAAGTATTTCCAAAGATGTAACCTTTTATCAGATGATTCATCATGTGTTTAACTTTTAAATGAAATACACTCGCAATAGCATTGTGTCTATCATAAGATTTTTTGTCCCTGCTCCAAGACATCTTTGATTTCTGACCATTTAGGATGGCAAGTGACTGCAATCCTTAAGAAAAAGTCGTGCAAGTTGGGACATCCAAAATGTCTTTCGTATGTCAAAGCCTTTTGAGTTCGTTCATGCATGTAGGGAGGTCCTCCAGTAAATGAAGATTATCTTGGGTGTGTGCTACTCCGTAAAAAGTCGTCATTTTAGTTTTTTTGAAAATCTCGCTAAGTTTTGGTGCTAAAATACACTTTCACCAATCGTGGGATTCCAAACTCATTTATTTCTATCGCTAAATATGTACGTTTTCTATTTTCGACATGTACGAAATTTCACATAAAGAGCCCTTCGTCAAAATCTTGCCAATCCTCAATCAGCGCTTCAATATAAAAATATTTGGTATTTTTCTCAATATAAAATTATTTGGTATTTTTCCATTTTGCACTCTCAAATCTCACCAAGTAAACTTAATTGGTGACAATACACAGTATACATATAAAAAAAATATATATTCCATTTGGCGTCGGTCACATCATTTTTGGCGATAAAGTCGCCACAAATAACATAGCCGATGGATAAGAGTAGATTAACAGATGAAAATTACATTTTGGATAAGACTTCCGTAAAATCCGTTCACAGCGAGCGTCTACATCGCAAAATGAGTAACTGTGCTAAATTTCAAGTCAATCGGTTGTATAGTCTTTGAGATCTCGTGATGAGTCAGTCAGTGGTATTTCGCTAATATATATAGATTAAAGTGTTATGTAATAATATTTGCTGAGAGTATTCATTGTGAAAATTTATACAAGTTAATTTGCTTACAATAGATATTTATACATATGCTTAACAATCGATAACATTAACTTTAAATTAAATTTGCGGTTTGATAAAGGAACTGCCAATTCTATGGATGGCTTATGCAGAGATAATATATTCATCAAAAAAGTTGAATTATTAATAATTATTCTTATACTTGTACATTAAGTCGAACTGGATTATTCTTATACTTGTACATTAAGTCGAACTAAGAGTTTGGAATCAGGCCGCTCAAATCCACCACAATAAATTAGAAATCTTACAAAATAATATCCTACGTATGATTGCCCAAGCTAGATGGTTTTATAGAAATGAAGATATCAGAAACTCCCTAAAATACAGTAAACTCCAAAATTTTAATAATAAATTAACTGAAAAATTTAATAATGCCCTACCCAACCACCCAAAACCCTCAATTCAAGAAATCAATAATTATTTTCGAAATTACAGAACCCCAACAAGCCTAGACTAACTTATTTATACTCCATTAACGCACAATCCTCCCAACCAATGGGAAACACCCTCTCATCCAATAGGAAAACACCCTCTCCTCTACTGAACGAAGAACCAAATTCTCCTACCCAAGATTGTAAAAATCATAGCACTTGAGTAACTGCTTCCTGATTGGACAAGCACTTCACCCCCCACCCACCTCCACCTCACTGCTCACAACCAATGCTCATGTACTATTCCATATCACTATCCCTTCACTTAATTCATTTAATTGGTTAACTAAAAATTTTTAATTCATTTTACTTAAATTGTGCAGCATCCATTTAAAAAGGTTATTGAAATAGTTTTTAATAAGGTTCAACTCAAGATAAAGAGATGTAGGCCCATTTGGGTTAGGTGCTCTTGTATTAACATTCAATACGAACTGGAGAGCTTCAAGGAATGCCAGTTATGATATTGTTTGAGAACAAGTTCCGATATGTATTATTATACCATTTAATAATATCGTTTTTCTTCTACATGTATTTTATGAATTATCAATAATATTATCCGGGGGTTTATTTCAGTAAGAAATCCCACTATTCGAAAGCAAATAGTAAAATAATAATAAAAAAAATAGTTACGAAGTGAAATTACTAATATAATTTACTTTGCTTTTCTATATAACTTAACTTTTATAAGCTACTTCAGTGCCTTTTACACCAAATATTAGATCGATATGAGCGAGCATCTAAAATTTAAGAAACTATATCTTCATTCCATCGAAAATCGAGTATTAATCTGTACATAACTTTTTACCAGTGATTAGTTCAATCTTTTTTGTTTCAGTGATTTCATGAATAATTTTTACTTCTTTAGGTTTAATAGCAGTCTGAGCCCGGCTCGCGAACAGCAAGCTGAAAGCAGCCCGGAAACCACTCAGCAACAGTCATCCTCCCAAAAATCTAGCAAACCTCGCAGTCGCAGTCTGATTCGTCGAACCAGCAAAAAGTCCAACAAGTTGAAGGACGCAGCTGCGACTCCTGGATGCAGTGCAGACGGTGAATGTCACATTTCGTGAATGTCGGTGAGGAAATGTCAAGAGCTGTTCATTGTGGATATGCTATACATTTTGCTGTCTGTGTTTGAAGAACCTCTTAAATAAAGTGGCTGGTTAATGTCATCTCAATAGCAAAGATGTTAATTGTTGGCAAAGAATATAATAAAAATAAACTGAATATAATGTGACAGTGTTTAAAAACACGATTCTCATGAAAACCTTTGACTTTAGCACTCGAAACTTCTTGGTTACAAATATTTATTTTTTGATGTCTTGTTGTTGTGCGAACGTTTATTATTTTGCTGAACATGAAGGTTATATGTCTTTATAAACGCATGGATTTTGAGCGATGTTAAGAAAATTAATATGTAGAATAACGGAAGTGTGGTTTGTTCCTACTTAACTGCTAAATATCCCCCCCTACATGAATCTGTCAATATAAAACTCCTGTTGCTTGAAAATGTATGTTTGTTCATAATCAACAAAATGTAAAATATTTTAAATATGGTTAGATTGATAATAACAAAAATAAGATATATATATATATATATATATAAACTTACTTCCATAATAATAACTCCTATACTTCAAAAAATCATTTTCATATTCAATAAAGAATATTCTAGAAAAAAGTAATTTAAAGATATCATTATTAAAAATTAAAGCATGCACTTTTAAAATACATTTTATTAGGATGTTTTCATTTCAATAATGTATTTTTCATGATGATAAAAACAAATTATGTGTTTTTGAATTATTTTGAGTAAAGCTTGTTCATTTTAATTTCTATATCGGTTTATCAATACTGGTGAAATAAATTAAAGCGTTATTTATTTTGTTTCTGACGTTGAAAGGAATAATCCACAGTAATTTTGATTAGTATTATTTGATGTGGTTGACTAATGTGATCTTTAAATATATCACAGGTGCCTCATTTAGAGCATTATGGAATATCAAATGGTTTATTATTATTTCCTTTAAATGTAATCTACAAAGATGAAAAGAAAAAGAGTTTTGAGAACATATATTTTTCTGTATAAAATTACTCTCCAAACTTAACTATGGAAATGATATGTTATTTAAGTTTAAAAGCTTTGTTCTCTGAATAAATAAATAAAAAAAATCCCATGAATTAAAAAAATTATTTGGACATTTAACAAAAAAGAATCAAAAAGATAGAGTGAGAACCGCAAAAAAGGATTTTGAATTAGTTTAAAGACAAAAGGAAAACTTATAGAGGAGTATAATATTACTTTATTGCTTTTGAAGATTAAGTTTCTCTCTTTTTTATCAAGGTATTAAAATCCTATTTGAGAAAATATTTGAATGTATCAAGAATAAGTTTATTTTCCAATTAATTATTTTGATAAACTTTTATATTATATTTTAAGAGAAAAATCCCGATTATCCACATTTTCTTTAAAAAAAAAGGAATTTAATGATTAATTCATACATTAAATATTTTTCAGTCCTTCTTATGGGATTAACATAATATATAGTACTTGGATATACGATACTGAAATGGAATTCGTTGTTTCAATTTAAATTAAATTTTATAAAAATGAGAATCAAGAAAAAAAGTTATTCACTATTTAAAACATGTTTAAAATTATATAAAAACTGTTGTAAATGTGTGGTGTTCTCCTTAAATTAAATTAAATATAAGAAAATCTACATCATCATCAGAAAAATAATATTCATTATAATTCATGTCATACAAAATTAATCTGTAAATATTAAAAATCTATGCAATTTTACAAAATATTTCAATTAAATTTCTACCCTTTTTATGTAATTAATTTTTATTCAATTGAATTTTAATTTCTCACATGATGTATAACATAAATTTATAGTTCAATTTAATGTTCAATTAAGTTTCTCCGATGAAAAATACCTGTTTAGATACATCTCATGTTTTATCATAAGCATTAATTATGCGACATATTCAATACAGTTAAATAAATGCTTAGATATATAACTTAACCTAGCACTCATGATGGCAGAATTAATTTATTGTGCTGCACGTAATAGTGATAATTAGCCAAACGTAGTAAGCATGAATTTTAGATGTTTATATTATATTACACTGTAAATATAAATGGATAATACAATTTTTGTAAGCTATGAAAAATTATTTAAAATTTTACTTTTTTATGACAAATAAATAGACTACTTTTCATCAAAAAGTTATATTTCAAGAAAATTTTCAGTAGGTTCCTACCTTTATTTTTGAAATGGATTTTTGATCGTTATCAGATCACCAATAAAAAGAGAAAATAAAATTTAATCACGACAGTTAAAATAATAAGCAATATTTTAAGCCAAATACGCAAATTGCTAAAGCTCTTAATGAATAAATCTTGATTAGTCTATATTTCTAAAACAGCATGAGCTGTTTTCTTCCAAATGAAATAAAGATTAAATTTCAATCTAATAGAACAAAAATATTTGTATAATCAGACCATCATCTACTGTACCCATTAATGCAAATGCATTTGCGTTAAAATTTCAAGAGAAATTGTATAAAAATGCAATAAAATGAAGGAATTCAGAGAGATTGCTTATTAATTTTAAATCAAGTTTAACAATGATGCTATATTTAAATCAAATGATTTTAATATTCTAATGAAAAACTTATTTCGAACTATTAACAGTTTAAGAATTTTATATGAAAACTATTAAAAACTAAATTAACAAATTAATTAAATTTACTTGGTTCCTTTGTTGTTTAAACAACAACAACAACAAAAAAAAAAGGTTGTAATTCTCTGATTTCAATATCTTTTTGTTTTCCAAATCAGTTGATTTGAGAAAGCTAAATGTTAAAATTGACAAATTATAACTTCAGTTTTCAATAAATTAGGAATTATAAACAAGGGATTGAAAAAAGTTTTATTTTGGTCTGCTTTCCGTTTCGAATTCAGATTCATTTTTTTTTTGATACGTGAAGAATTTGTGATTAGACTCTATTTCTTAAACCGAAGACAATACAGAAATGAAAGCTTGTTGTTGTTTAAAAGAGATTCAGTACGAAGTAACCAATTATGAAGAGAGACCAGATATTTTATCTAAAATAATCTAGTGTATTTCAATAAAGTAATGCATTTATACATTAATTATTAGGTTCTAATGATATTTTTATGAGTTAAAATATAATTTAATGAGTTGGTTTATTTTATATTTTAATATCAATATTCACCACTTTTATAAACAGATTTCAGAATATCTGTACTTTGTCTCCAGTTCTTTAATTCAGAAAGATTAAATGCAAACAATCATTCTTAGCTTCCTGTATCATTTTTACTGTGTTATCTTTATCCAATTAAAATTGCTTCTTTTCAACATTTAGGTTCAAAAATAACTAAAAAATGACTTTGAGTTGAAATTAAAACTGAATATTTTATAAGAATTAAATAAAACAGAACTTTTAAAAAGGAAACTAAATTATTAAAACTTCGGTGTCTATATTACATAAAGTAAAAAAAAAATATTTTCATTATAAATATTTTAAAGTATTTCTAATAGATTATGAAGTCAAATCGACAAAATACTTCTTACAGTTCTTATATGAAAACTACTTTTAAGTTATTAAAAGACTGGTTTCCATATTAAATTAATACTATATAAATAGTTTAATGCATTTTGAATGAAATCGATAAACTGCTTCTTAAACAGTATTAATTCTACTCTTTATATGCTTTTATGAACAAATTAATAATAAACCTCATTCAACTTGTGATTTAAACAAACAATAAGAAAAATGCTAAAGTCTTAAAATTTTATTAGAAGTCATAGCATTTCAGATATTTATCAACTATTGCTTAAGATTTTAAGCTGATTAAAATAACGCAGGTAATCCTTTTCTTAAAATTTAAAACTTAGTTTTAGCTTTATAACAAACACAGCTTTATTTATTGATTGTTTCAAGCTTCTTTAAAGAAAAATAAAGTATTCAAATAAATAAAAATAATTAAAATAATACGTTTATTTATAATACACAGTTTTTCATGGAAAAGGTATTTGAGAGTTTTAATTATTTATTTGCCAATAAATATATTTTTTGTTTTATTTAAATTTTACCAACCTACCAACAAAATAAATTTGCTCAATCTCGAAAATTTAAATTTTAGAGATTTAGACTAATGCATGCATTTACTTTCTAAAACAATATTAAGATAGAGAAGTATATAATTTCAATAGAAAGAAGCTATTTGTAGTTAACCTTACTTTAGAAGAATTTTCTATTGCAAACAACAATTCTTGCATGTATCGCTGAACCTATGTGTCAATTGATATTGGATTCGGTACGCTGATATCGGGACCATGTGTTTTGTATGGGTCCAAAACTTAAAAGAGTTTTGAGAAATGTAATTTATGAGATTATATATATGTAATATATTGAATTGTTTGTAATGTATGTTATGTATTACTGCATATGAGTATATCAAATATTGCTCTTGATGTGAGTTATAAAACTGATGTTGAACTCTTTTCGTTTTTTCTTTTTTTAAATTGTCACAAAACACTAAATTTACCCTAAGAAGACAATATTTTAATAAATTTTCTGTAAGATATTGGAATAAAAGCTTTTAATTACAATGTACACACAAACATTTAAAAAATTCTTCTGTCATTTAGAAACGAAAAATATATTCTGTAAAATATTGTATTACTTACAAATTAACAGAAGTGAAGACAAATTATTTGAAATACATTTTAGGAAGAAAAATTCTATTTTATATAATAAGAAAAAGTTACATTATAAGACAGTAAGTTTAAATATTAATAATTGAATGCAAACAATTTACATAGTTAAGATTTTACTGCATGTGCAACTTATGCTTAGTTAAGATACATGACGTTTTTTGGATAGGTAAAGTTAAAACTCACAGGAAAACAAGTAATATATATATATAAAAAATTAAAGTCAATTCTTACTTAGGTCAACAATTTTTTTTATTTTAGTTACTTTTTTTTAAATAATTACAATTAATGTAAATATGTATATATATATGACAGAATCACAATATTAAGTGGCAAAAGAAAAAAATTTCCAGCGATCTACACGCTTCGTCACTGACGGTATTTATTCCTAAGTTTATATCCTGCTAAATATCTTATATAAGATAAATTGTTTTCTCCCATATAAAACTAAAATTAATTATTTGAAAATCAAATAAAAAAAATTATACTTCGACGAGATTCGATCCGATGACATGAAGATTCTACGCCGACGCTCTACCAACTTTGCCATTGCAAGACAAATGACATTGAAGAAGCATTGGCTTGTTTTTTAATTCATCCGGTAATTTGAATGGTTGGAAAGCAGTTAAGCCCCTTCACCCTTGGCGACAGGAATTATTTGGCGGTATTTTGCAAATGTCGCTACCTTGTTCCGCTTTGCTGACTTAACGTTCAGCCAAAAAAAGAATCGCCAAGTTTGGCAATTTTTGAAATCGTGTAAAGTGGTCGGGCTAAGCTGCATTTTCACCAATTAAATTTAATTAATGAATTAATATTTGAAAAAACTGTATTAATTTAAAGTGTCATCCACTAAAAGTTTAACAAAATGTATTTGAACTCGAATGGATGAATAAATAGTATTTTATTAACGATTGAAATTTTGCACAAGATAAATAACTATATATAGGGAGAGTGTGAGCTAATAGTAGGAATTCAATAAAAAAATCCGAAATCATAATTGTTATTGGAATTAATGAAAAGCATTTAAATGATAGGTTCGTTCAACTGATTTACCGTTTTGAGTAGAGATGTTATTTCAAACATTTTCTGACGATTACTTTTATCGGGTTCAGTGAATATTGACAAGGTTACATAGTGAGCCAAATTTAACCTTATGAATTACACTCTGAAGAAAACAATTACACTCAACATATAGTAGAGTCTCACTAATCCGTCACCAACGAGATCTGGAGCATGTTCTGGCCGAAAAGAAGGTAGCTTTTATTGAGGAACGGTTTTATTCACGTAACAATTATTCAAGCTGTTGCTCAAACCAGCTTGAATAATTGTTACGTGAATAGATGCGGAAGCTGTTAAATAATGCATTACGTGAAGAAATGCTTGAATAATGCGTGAATAAATGTAAACCTGTTTACTGCAATACGTACTATATATTTAATACACTAAAAAATAAAATGCTATATTAATCATAAATTCTACAGATCAGTGCATTGTGTTGAAGACACCAGAGTATTACAATAATATATTTGTGAATAAAAAAAACTTAACGTATATACCTGATAACTATATTGCATTGTACTCTATGCATTAAAATGATGTATAGGTATTGTAATGGCACACTAAAAATGTATGTGTCCTTAAGAAAAAAAAAAGAGGTGAAAGAGGTTTTTAAGGCTGTCTTGCATATTGTTAAAGAATAGGACTTGAAATTAAAACCCTTTTCCTGATAAAAGAATTACTCGGATATTAATTTTATATTCCGATTTCGTTATCCTTTTGTTATATTTTATGTTTTATTACGTTCCTCATTTCTATCTGAATCATTCCCCTTTTTCTTGAGTAAAATATGTTTGACGTTTTATCTCCCTTATTGTAAAACTAAATAATATTTAAGCCTTTAGTATTCAAGTGAAAAATGGCGTATTTTTGGAGTACTTTAATCTTAAGAGTATCGCATCATAGTGTCGCTCTTGATTTCGCTGTGATGCTCCTCTTTTTAATGGGTTTTTCTCTAACTCACATTGTAATTTTGTCTGGTTCAAAACTTTAAAAGCCTTTTTCTCACATTTTAAAGCCCTCAATTAAGCTGAAAGTTTCTACACGAGATTATTTTGGATGACAATACGATAATTTAATTATAATTAATAAAAATTAATTGAATAAAACTAATTACTTAAAGAATCAAATTTTACTACAAGTTTCTCGCCAAGTTGCCAAATCCGTCGTTTAATAATTTATCATTTGCCTTAACTTTAATTACATTTAGCTTAATTGATCAACATAATGCTTGATTGAGCTAAAACTTTTTACACGTATTTATTTTAGATGGTAAATTTAATAAACTTCGAAAAATAGAATATATTATTAAAACTAATTATTGAATAAATTCAATTTGACGCAGCGTTCCCTTTTGCTCTTAAAATTTAAGGTATAAAAGTTATGTGAAGTTTGAAAGAAAACTCATGTTCAAAAAACTCGTTTCTTACCAGTGTAATTTATTTCGAATCTACAAACTGTCCGTTGATGAATGGGGGAAGCTTTGTTCAATGTACTGAAGGACTAGATGAAATATTTTCTAAACACCTGTATGTGATACTTGTGATTTGGGTTCATTATCTTCTTCTTTGATTTATTGTTTCATTTAATTATTCCATTGTGCAATCAACAACAGCTGCAATTTTTCATCCCTTTACGTCATCGGGCTCAATGCTCTGTTGTAAATTGCTCAAAATTGTTGTGGCTGAGATAGGTCATGGTCGCGGACTCAAGCCCTGCGGTTTTCGTCCAGTAATGGGCTCGAGCCCTTAGGCCTATTGAAGATAAGCCGGGTAGCCTGGGTTGATGCATGTTAAATCTGTAGAGGATCAAAGTCCTCCGTTGGTTGTGGAAATTTGGAAAAGGAGGTTACCAAAGCACATTACCAAAAAATCTATTCATCACATTAAATTCTTTTTTTTGATAATTATTGAAATATAAGCTAATTTTTTTTTATAATTACTGAATTCCTATGAATTTTATCCACATTTATATTATAAGTTTTTGCTATAATTTAAGCATATTAAATTATTGGTAACTAATTGTTTTCATTTATTATCAAACACTAAGAATAGTTCACAGTTGAAACTGATTTCAGTAAATAAAATATCATTGATTTTCATATCTTTTAATATGTTTAATAAAGCACATAATATACAATATAGCTTGCATTACTCTTTAATAAAATTTCCTTTTTAAGCATATATTTGCTTAGCTTCAACAAAAAGGTTTTGGTGAGAGGTGTAAACTCGAGATAGCTTAAAATTGAATTTAGCGATGCGTTCTGTTATAAGCTCTTCTACTATTACTATTAGCTTGTTTTTTGTATTTTTGAGTAATTTTTTTTCCAATTAATAAAAAAAATCATTATGTACTTGATACTACAGATAATCTATTGAGAAAAAGAGGGGACTAAAAGAAGATCACAAATTACTTCTTTTCTAATTAGGTGCAAACAGAAAAGTTTGATATGACGCATTTATCACAAGAAATTAAATTTTTGTTACCAATAAAATTAGGTATCGAAATTTTTTTCTTGTATTGCTTTCTTCCAAATTTGCTGTTTTTCTTCATAATGATTCCTTTCATTAAAAAGCAAAAATGCTTCCCCCCCTCCTTATAGTTCAAAAAACAGAGGAAATTAAGAATTTAGAAAAAGAATATTCACACACTTTCAATGCACAGAATATTAAAAACGAGCTTTTATTTTTTTTAAAAAATAAGAGCAATTATTTTTTTTAAAAAATAAGTACTTGTTTTTAATATTCTATTGGTTGGAAGTGTGTGAATATTTCTTTTTGAAATTTAACAGTGGAATTCCTATACTCTGTAATAAGTGAATGAATATATATATATATATATTAATTGCTCTCAATTATGGAAAAGTAGAATACTTAAAAATTGAATAAATGTAACATAAAAACGTAACCTTAATTATTTCAAAAACATAAGTTATGATTTTTACACGCATCTGTATCTAGATACATATCCTCTAGCATAACAATTGAAAATAAATGAATGAAGATATAAATGAATGAATGAAGTCTTGCACGAAACCTTCTCAAATACATAAGTGGAGAATGAAACCCTGACACCAAGAAGAAATTAGTTTAGAAGAATTAAATTTAGGCAACATGTACATTTGTGGAGATAGCATACATATTTTGTTACAATTTCAAGGCCACAGAATAAAGTATGCGCAAGAAGTAGCTTCTTAAATGTGAAATGATGGAACATGGTGTTACCATGTGTCATTTTGAGGAATGGAGTTTCATGCCTTTTGCATCTGGTCAGTCAAATCAGCAAATACGTGTGTTGATTGCGAACGATACTGGATTTATCATAAAATTATGTTCCAATGCGTGCTGGTGAAACTTATCTTTTTTCTAATGAGCTAAAGTGAATCTGATCTGGTTTCAAATGAGCTACAGTGAATCTGATCTTGGTGAATCCGAGCAGGGGTGAAACGGTTCTGAATAATTTGGAGATCTTGCAGGCCAATGCAACATGTCAATGCTTTGTAAACTGGTAAGGTGACAACAGCGGTAGGAGGTCGAACGTTATTCTGTTGAAAAATGTCCCCTGGAAAAGTGATCAAGAATGGCAGCATAACTAATTCAATCACCAATTTTACGTTCAAGTTTATTGTCGACGCAAGCTAACAACAAGAGTGCTCCTGGGGTCGTTCAAAATTGCTCCACAGTCTAACTCTTGGTGTAGTTACTTTTTGTCTACGCTATTGGCGGTGTGGTTTCAGGTGCTCTTGAGGTCTCAACAAAGATAAAGTCATCACTGTCCCCAAGACCGAAATGGCCTTTCACCACCAAAGTGATCTAGATTGACACTTCTGAAGTTGCAGATGACAGAGATTTGGATTTAAGTACATAGACGCTTTAGGACAAAAAATGGCTTTCTTATACTAACCAATAAAATGCATTTTCTGAATAAAACAAACAAGACAGAAATGATGTAATAGTTCTTGATATCCTAAAAACATGTTGATGATTTACTATATCTCTCAAATGAATGTCCTTTTCCTACACAGCCACAAATAAATTATTCTTTGAAAATGAAAATCTTGCAGAAGTTGATAAAATCACATTTAACGAAAATGATATAACACATCGATCAATAACTCCCGAGACTAACCCAGAGATGGCGCTCATAGTAAACCAGTAACCAGGTCTTTCTAGAGTACTAACCTTTGCTTGAAACGTGTCAAAATTTTAAGTCGATTGGACCAGGAAAAAGGTTTTTTGAAGTGAAGTGAAAAAGGTTTTTTCCAAGTGGGTGCCGCGATTGCTTTCGATGGAACAAAAACAGCAACGAGTCGATGATTCAGAAAGCTGTTTATCGCTATTTACTCGCAACAAAAAAGATTTCTTGCG